>OVBE01000516.1:0-48897 GCA_900406425.1 Iberis pinnata | reverse complement strand
ACAAGAACAACCGGATGAGTACCCGAGATGGCAAGGGTATAGCAACTACGAACACCGGTTCGAAGAGTGCGGTCACTTGAGCCGATGAGATCGTAAGTCGGTATTTTAAATATACCAAACTTAATATATTGTATATTCAATTCTAATTTGATTCTTAATTTTAAATTAGGAGCGTGAGATTGGACACCGACCAGGCCCGATCGAACTTATGAAGGACGTGCACACGAACAAGACGACGGGTGAGATACAAGATCTGGTTGTTCACGAGGTGGTCCAGACGACACGGTGACAGATCCAGGAGCGGGCATCTCATGAGTCCGTTGACGCACTCCCTCTTGATACCTAGTATGAGATTGCGTCTCTGATGTGATCGTGACAAGAGCAAACGAAGAAGAGCTAGAGATAATTGGAAGGAACCATGAAGAGCAGGTTGAAGCTTACATTTTCAACACCTTATCCTTAAAGATTGAAGAACCCAGTAACATTCACTACGTAACCTTGGTGATGAATTTTTACTCTTTTCCTCAAAGGTTTTAACCGAGGTTTTTAACGAGGCAAAGTCATTGCTACATCAGGTTATCTAGGTGATGTTACATAGGGAATAATGTGCAAGTCTCAATGACTTTTGCACTAGATTTTATAGGCACACCAATTAGGTCCTATTTAGGAAGGGACGTCTTCCTATTTTTAGAATTAGGAATAATTCAGACGCTTTGTTGTTTTTATTCATACGTTTTGTTTGTTGTTCCTAACTTTCTACCTAAACTTTATTTTAAAGGAGATCCCTAGCTCCTTTGTCTAAGGACACACGAAATTTGAATGAAAAAGAAAAGCAAAGAACACTTCTAAGTTCTTGAGAGATCAAAGCATCTCTACATAGTTTGATTAAGAAAATCAAGCCCATTCCTCTCATAATATGTGTGATTCCAAGAGAAAATATATCCATCAAGCATCTGTCACGGCATCATCTCCATCATATACACACGTTTCTTGCATCATATTCTGATTCCAGCCATCAAGTATCCATTCTCTAACAAATCATCAATAGGCCAGCCTTTGCTTTGGAGTAGATCACCTAGGATCACATCACGTGGTACCAGAGTCAACTCTGAACCAGAGGCTAAGCACAAACTTCTAAACCCTAACTCTGTCGCATACAATCTGTTTTTCATTGATTTTTTTCATTGTTTCTTGTGTTTTTGTTGTTGTGTTCATTGTTAGGGTTCGAATTATTCATTGTTTTCTTTCGGTTCTCTTGTGTTGTTTAATCTGAAATCTGTTTTGGTATAGTATAGTTGCTGTTTTTTTGGGTTTAACTAATTCTTGAATCATTGCTGAATCATTGTAGAATCATTGATGTTTTGGAAGTATTTTATGTGTTGTTTTGTGTTATTTTAATTGCTGAATCGAATTGTTATTTTGTGATTAGTTTCTTGCTGAAGTTTCGTGATTGATATAGCAGTTTTCAACTTGAATTTATAGTTGTCTTTGTGATTTATTCTTGTCTGAATTTGCTTAGGAATGATCTCGTGAAGGAGTGTGTAGTAGTTTCTGATTTTTTCTTCTCATATAGCTTGTTTCGTTGAGTTGTTGCATCTATTTCAGACTTGTTAGATCATTGGATTATTAGAATTATGATAATTAGATCGACTCTTGATTGTTTGAGGATTTCCATCAATCTGTAATTTTCCATGTTTATGTTCCTGTTTTGTGATTTCCTTTAGAACAATTTACTGGGAGTTGTTCTTGGAATTCCAGGTACAATGAAGGGAACACGACCCTATTGTTATAAAGAACTATGTAGAAGCATCCCACCATTCCATGGGTACCGAGACCCAACTGGATATGTAGCATGGGAGAAGGGGATGTATTACGCTTTCAAATACCAATGCTTCATAGAATGTGAGCTACTAAGAGCTGCTGTTTCAACTTTCTGAGACTATGCGCTTATGTGGTGAAGAAAGGAAGAGATGAAACGGTGGCCTAGGCAACCTATTGAAACATGGACAGAACTCAGATCCCTTATGAGAAATAAGTACGGTCCAAGCGTTCAGCCAAAGCCAACTACTCGAGCTGCACAAAAACATCAAGAAACTTACAACCGAGTAACAGACCAAAGGGTTCAAGAGGAAAACATTGAGCTTGTCTCAGTATCTATCGTTTCAGATGATAACAAAGCGGAAAGAGCTGAAAAAGATGTTCAACAATCCCTTTATGAATAAGTGTGCAAGAATCAAGAGTTAGAGCAATATGAATTCATGACTGAAGAGCAAGGGATGTTACATCTTTCTTTTGACTTCAAAGCAGATCAACAATATGATTTTAATAGCTTTATGACTGCTTTAACGCACCTTTCTAGTGTAAAAGGAATGGAGAAAGTTTCAGGTGTTAAGGAGATAATCACAACTAAATAAGGAGCTTCAACAAGTCCTATGGAGATATGTGGTCAGATTCCGAGTCTTACAAACGATGATGCAATCGAAAGAAGGGAACTACAATAAACCCAAAAGGATGGCACTCACGATCCTGAGCTAATCGAGGAGGACAAAAACCATGAGATGCAACTATGGATAGACTTAGACAAAGAAGATCCAACTAATGCACCACCACCAGATAGAGATAAGCTTCTCAACTCTTTTCGAATAGAGAGTGTTGATTTCTTTTATCTTGGTGCATACCATAGGTTGTTGCCGATTAAGATCAAATCCTACCTCCCAAGGACAACTTCAGACACTCTCTCAACTCAAGAAGGAGTTTTTCCAACCTTAAAACAACCTAAACGAGTTCAGAACTGATCAAAACAAAAACTCACACCCGAAATACCAACTACTCCCAAAGTCCAGAAATTGACAGATTGACATATGAGGCTTGTAAGGGCCATATGGGGACTATTATCAACAACTGGGGTATAAAGAAAAATTGTACCATGATCTACGTTCAAAAATATATTTTTCAAGCCGTAGATCATTCGAATCGGAGTTCGGAGCTGATCACAAACGATGTTCAAAATTTAGCTACTTGCAGCTTACTAGTTTTGAAGTTATTNGAGGCTTGTAAGGGCCATATGGGGACTATTATCAACAACTGGGGTATAAAGAAAAATTGTACCATGATCTACGTTCAAAAATATATTTTTCAAGCCGTAGATCATTCGAATCAGAGTTCGGAGCTGATCACAAACGATGTTCAAAATTTAGCTACTTGCAGCTTACTAGTTTTGAAGTTATGTGTGTGTGGACCACTTCAAAATTTTGTATGGCGACCTGGAGATAGTCTTAAGTTCTTAGAGATCCCTATAGTAGATGAAAGTCAATTCCATGACCCCTTGGTCCGAATCAAGAGGCTGGTTCAAAAGAATTTACTCAAAAAGCTACACCCGACTATATTCATCAAGCAACCACCTAGCCGATGTTCTAGTAAGTATGGTGATTCCTCTCATACATCTAAGTTTGAGATTAGATATCTCAGGTATTGTAAAGATCGGTGGTGTATCAATCCAATTCAAGAAGAGAATAAATCCTAGAGTTCCAACCCCAAGCTTCAATCGGGTGAGATCGAGAAAACTCATTCTTTTAATACATCTCGAAAACCTTTTGTGTATAAGACTCTCTTGAGTTTCTCTAATTTTCCACCGGTGTTTCCGAGTGAATTTTCTTTTGTTTTTCAGCAACATTAGGAAGTGTTACCCAAAGAGAAAGAGCCATTATACTCGAACTTCAAAACCACATATCAAGTTACGACCGTAAAGACAAGGGAGTCTTATATTCGTGAACCGTTGACACATCAAGAAGTACAACCAGAGCTCAAACATGAATGTGCACATGGAGAAGAGCTTATGGTCTACTTTTATATCATTAAGACTCTCAAGAAGCTCATCTACCACTTTTACTTTCCTCATAAGAAGAAAGATGTCGGNCGAGTGAATTTTCTTTTGTTTTTCAGCAACATTAGGAAGTGTTACCCAAAGAGAAAGAGCCATTATACTCGAACTTCAAAACCACATATCAAGTTACGACCATAAAGACAAGGGAGTCTTATATCCGTTGACACATCAAGAAGTACAACCAGAGCTCAAACATGAATGTGCACATGGAGAAGAGCTTACGGTCTACTTTTATATCATTAAGACTCTCAAGAAGCTCATCTACCACTTTTACTTTCCTCATAAGAAGAAAGATGTCGGAAGAAAAACAATGCCAGATCTGAGGCACAAGAAGATCAATGAGTATCCATTAGATCTTCAAGCTCAAGTAAACAATGAGAACTACATTTGGGATCCCGAAAAGATCCAACATCCATTAAAGAACTTGGATCAAGCTTATCATCTTTATTCCCAAGGTAAGGTTATTTTCGATTTCAAATGCTTATGACTTACTTCCTTTTGTGCATATTCAGATTTGAGGACAATTCCTTTTCAAGAGGGAGAGGATGATGTGATGGTGAAAAGAGAAAATGAAGAAAATCTAGAGATAGTTGGAAGGAACCATCAAGAGGAGGCTGCAGCTTACACTTTCAACACCTTATCCTTGAAGATTCAAGAACCCAGTAACATTCACTAGGTAACCTTGGTGATGATTTTGTACTCTTTTCCTCAAAGGTTTTAGCAGAGGTTTTTAACGAGGCAAAATCACTGCTAGGCCGGGTTATCTAGGTGATGTTACATGGGGAATAATGTGCAAGTCACAATGACTTTTGCACTAGATTTTATAGGCGCACCAATTAGATTCCTATTTAGGAAGGGACGCCTTGCTATTTTTAGAATTAGGAATAATTTAGACGATTCGTTGTTTTTATTCAAACGTCTTGTAGTTTTCGTTGGATGCCTTGTTGTTCCTAAATTTTGACCTAGACTTTGTTTTAAAGGAGATCCCTAGCTCCTTTGTCTAGGGACACACGAAATTTGAATGAAAAAGAAAAGCAAAGAGCGCTTCTAAGTTCTTGAGAGATCAAAGCATCTCTACATAGTTTGATTGAGAAAATCAAGCCTATTCCTCTTATAATTTGTGTGATTCCAAGAGAAAATATATCCATCCAGCATCTGTCACGACATCATCTCCATCATATACACACGTCTTTTCCATCATATTCTGATTTTCCAGCCATCAATCATCCATTCTCCAACAAATCATCAATAGGGCATCATTTGCTTTGGATTAGATCAACTAGGATCACATCACGTGGTATCAGAGCCAACTATGAACCAGAGGCTAAGCACAACCTTCTAAACCCTAATTCTGTCGCATACAATATGTTTTTCATTGATTTTTTTCCTTGTTTCTTGTGTTTTTGTTGATGTGTTCATTGTTAGGGTTCGAATTATTCATTGTTTTCTTTCGGTTCTCTTGTGTTGTTTAATCTGAAATCTGTTTTGGTATAGTATATTTGTTGTTTTTTGTGTTTAACTAATTGTTGAATCATTGCTATTTTTATGCTAAATTCATTGCTGAAGCATTGTAGAATCATTGCTATTTTGGAAGTGTTTTAATTGTTGTTTTGTGTTATTTCAATTTCGGTTTGAGATTAGATCATAGCATATTTGTTCTTAACTCATTGCTGAATTGAATTGTTGTTTTGTGATTAGTTTCTTGCTGAAGTTTCGTGATTGATATAGCAGTTTTCAACTTGAATTTATTGTTGTCTTTGTGATTTATTCTTGTCTGGATTTGCTTAAGAATGATCTCGTGAAGGAGTGTGTCGTAGTTTCTGATTTTCACTTCTCATATAGCTTGTTTCGTTGAGTTGTTGCATATATTTCAGACTTGTTAGATCATTCGATTAATAGAATTGTGATAGTTAGATCGACTCTTGATTATTTGAGGATTTCCATCAATTTTTTAATTTTCCATGTTTATGTTTATGTTTTGTGATTTCTTTAGAACAATTTACCGTGAGTTGTTCTTTGAATTCCAGGTACAATGAAGTGATCACGACCCTATAGTTATAAATAACTATGTAAAAGCATCCCACCACTCCATGGGTACCGAGACCCAACTGGATATGCAGCATGGGAGAAGGGGATGTATTACGCCTCCAAATACCAATGGTTCACTGAATGTGAGTTACTAAGAGCAGTTGTTCCAAGTTTCCGAGACAATGCGCTTAGGTGGTGGAGAAAGGAAGAGATGAAACGGTGGCCTAGGAAACCTATTGAAACATGGACATAACTCAGATCCCTCATGAGAAAGAAGTACGCTCCAAGCGTTCAGCCTAAGAAAACTACTTGAGCTGCACAGAAACATCAAGAATCTTACAACCGAGTTAAAGATCAAAGGGTTCAAGAGGAAAACATTGAGCATGTCTCAGTATTTGTCGTTTCAAATGATAACAAAGCGGAAGGAGCTGAAAAAGATGTTCACAATCCCTTTATGAAGAAGTGTGCAAGAATCAAGAGTTATAACAATATGAATTCATGACAGAAGAGCAAGGGAGGTTACGTCTTTCTTTTGACTTCAAAGCAGATCAACAATTTGATTTTAATAGCTTTAACGCACATGTCTAGTGTCAAAGGAATGGAGAAAGTTTCAGGTGTTAAGGACATATTCACAACTAAAGAAGAAGCTTCAACAAGTTCTACGAAGATATGTGGTCAGATTCCGAGTCTTACAGACGATGATGCAATCAAAAGAAGGGAACTACAATCAACGCAAAAGGATGACACTCACGATCCCGAGCTACTCGAGGAGGACAACAACCATGAGATACAACTATGGAGAGACTTAGACAAAGAAGATCCAACTAATGCACCACCACCATATAGAGATAAGCTTCTCAACTCTTTTCAAATAAAAAATAAACAATTAATAATTAAAAAAATATATTTTAAAATATATAATCCGTCAGGACATGAGACAAGAGGACACAAAGACTGAAAGGGGAATACAAAAGAGGTGGAGAGAGACAGAAAACTATAAGCCCAACAATAAGAAAATAGCAAAACTCGGCGTTGGCTTAAGGCCGGCTGCCGGGAACAAAAAAGAGCAGTGAGAAGTTGAAGAGACCAAGAGAGAAGAAGTTAGGTATATAAGTTTTTGTGTAAGTTATTAACTGTAAGGCTTAAAAATAAAAGCATAACTTGCAACTATAAGATATGTGTTGTGTTTACAAACAAATAACTTTTATAGAAATAAAAAGTTTATATTAAATTAAAAAAATATAAATGGAAGAATTCGCTAAAAGAGTTTTTTTTTAAAAATGTTTGTGGAACTAACCTTTTATTACATTACTTTCTAAAACTAAATTTTTTTCAAAATTTATGTCTCGTTTATCCTTAATAAAAAGTTTACATTGTATTCTTTTAAATTTTTGTTATTTATACAGAATGATCGTTTTAGTTTAGAACGGTCATTCCATAATGTTTTTAATAGGTCCTAGAACATTATGGAGCGACCGTTCTAGGCAGAATGGTCGTTCCACCCTTTTTAAAAATATATATATTGTGATTTTTTTTTTTGAAGATCCGTCATATACTTTATGGAGTCTCTGGTGAGTACAATACTATACAAATATTCAATATTCACTTCGTGGGATTTTATTTATCTACAAAGATTCAATTTTTGTATTGTGGGTTTTTGAGATATGGTGTTATAGATCGCTTCTTGATTAATATAGAGTGACATTGTGATCTTTAATATACACTATTAATGGAAAACTTAAACCTCCTAATATATTGAAAAGTGATTAATAAAAAGAGAAACAATTACGAATTCCTCACAAGTGATCAACTACAAGTTTTTTTCAATCAAGTAAAATCGACTAACAAATATAAGATATGTTGTTACACGAAAATAGATGTCTAATAACACATTTAACATAAAATCATTTATAAACATTTGATGAGTTAACCACTATTAGAAAGCATAACAACATAAAATTCTTCGTAAACATTTGAAACTAGGAGTTAAACATAATTAGAAATCATAACAAAATAAAATCAATAACTCATATGAAAGAAGAGTTCGAAATGATATGATAATGCAAGAACTCATATGAAAGAAGAGTTCGAAATGAAAGATCTTGGAAAGATAAAGTTTTGTCTTGGTCTCCAAATAGAGCACCTCCAAGATGTAATATTTGTGCATCAATTAAATTACACTACAAGAGTGTTAAAAGTTTTAGTATCAATAAAGTGAATCGCTTAAGTAAACCAATGGTTAATAGATCACTTGACATGAACAAAGATCATTTTCTACATTGTGGAAATGATGAAGATCTATTAAGTCATAAAGTACCTTATATGAGCACTATTGGTGTGGAATTATGTATCTTGAAAATTGGACTAGACCAGATATATCATTTGTTACTAATCTTCTTATGAGATATAGTTCATCTCTTACGCGCATACATCAGAACGAGATAAAACACATTCCGTTATCTTCAAGGATGTTTATCACAATGCATCTTTCGAAGATGTGCTTACATATAGAAGAAATATAAGGATATGCGTGGTTGTACTCTTTTTTCTTTTTCATGGTTTTTATCTCAATGAGTTTTTCCATGAAAAAATTTTTAACGAGGCAACAAAGAACACGCAGAAGATAGACATTAAAGGAGAATGATATAATTCCAATGATGGAAGTCTTCATCTTCCATCGAGAAACAATTTCTCTTTGCAAAGAATGTAGAGAATTTGTTTGGTTAATACCCCTAACCCAACATATACAAGAAGCCAGAGGCATACCCATCTTTAAGGAGCCATCAAAATTATTCGAAGATAATGTTGCTTGTGTCGCCCAACTCAAAAATGTTATATTAAGAGAGACATGGCAAAACACATTCCTCCAAGATTTTTCTCTTACACTAACGAACTTGAGAAAAAGGAGGAAGTTGATCTCCAATACATTCGCTCAAGCGACAATCCAAAATATTTTTTACAAAAGCGCTTCCTACTACAATATTCTGAAAGCATATTCAGAGTATCGGAATGCATCACCTACATGACTTGTGAAGACAAAAATATATCCATCATTTCCAGGGGGAGTGATAAGAAAATACTTTAGATATTCTGTTCTGTTGCTATTTTTAATTACAGTTGTGAATATGTTATAGATCATGATTTTGTGTAATTAATTGTGTAACGTTCTTGGCTATAAAGCCTTCATCAATGGATAAATCCCTCAGGGAGTTTAACTCAAGCTTTTATGGTAGCAGAGCACACTGGTTTCTAATTCTTTCTCCTCTCTCGTCTCATCTTCTTCTTTTTCTCACTTTTTCTCTTCTTTGATTCCCTATTTTCATCTTTCTTTCTCACATGGCCAATCAACATGAACGTTCGTATGGGGTGATGAATATTAAATCCTATATCCCCATACCCTAAATCAAGATGAACACAATTATGATGCCTGGAGAGAACTCTTTCTCACTCATTATCTTACGTTTGACGTTGAAGGTCATCTCAATGGCACTCTAAATCCAACCGGTGATGATGACGAAGCTTGGCACAAAAGGGACGGATTGGTCAAGCTTTGGATCTATGGAACCTTGTCCACTGATTTCTTTCGCTCCAGCTTTCAAAACGGAGGCACAGCTCGTGACGCATGGAACCGAATTGAAAATCAATTCAAAAACAACAAGGAGGCCCGCGCCATTCAACTCGACAATGAGTTACGAACCCTGGAAATTGGAGATTTAGCCATCAAAGACTACACTCAACGCCTTAAGTCAATCGCCGATCTCCTTTCTAACGTTGATGCTCCAGTTATTGAGAGAAAATTGGTCATGTATCTCCTTAACGGCTTAAACGAAATATTCGACAACATCATTAACGCCATCAAGCATAAGAAGAATTTTCCATCATTTGAGAATTCCAAATAAATGCTGGAACTTGAGGGAAATCGGCTGAAAAAGATGATCAAGCAGCCTCTACCCAGTCATACTGATCATTTTTCTTCATCAACAGCCCTCTCTGTCGATAAATCACCAGATCATGCGCCTTGTCTGCCCTACCAGAACCGAAACAATAACAATTGCAACAACAAACACGGCTCTAATCGATCAAGAGACCGAGGACGCAGCACCTACAACAACAACAACTTCAGCTATTGGACATCTCCATCACCTTGGTTGTTTCCTCCGCCCTTTGCTCCGTGGACATCAAAATACCAGCCTTGATTCTCACAGACACTGCCTGATTTTTGCCGTGGTGCACCTTAGTAGGCTCGTACTACATCTCCTAATCGTCCCTTGCTAATTCTCGAGGAGCACTCCAACTCATACGTCCAAGCCTACTCAACCGAAACACTTCAGGACGTGACTCACTAGGACTGGTATATGGATTCAGGGGCCAGCGCACATCTCACAAACACTGCAGGTATTCTCGACTCTAATCTTAATCATGGAATCAAACACTCGGTCATTGTAGGTAACGGTTCTCACCTCCCTATCACCTCAATTGGAACCACTCAAATACTTACCCCATCAAAGCCTTTCTCCCTTCGCAATGTCCTTGTTGCTCCTAAAATCTTCAAAAACTTAATTTATGTTCGACGTTTCACTGGGGACAATTTATGTTCTGTTGATTTTGACCCTTTTGGTTTTTCCAGTGAAAGACCTTCTAACTCGGAAAACTGTTCTCCGATGTGAAAGCGGTGACGATCTTTACTCTCTACCGACTTCCACCAATAAGGCTCCTTCAACAGATCTCTTGGCTTCCTCCCCTACACTTTGGCATAAGCGTTTGGGACATGCCCCAGCTGCCGCCATTAGCTCTCTTTCTTCTTCACTTTCTGTTTCATGTAATAAAGACAAATCTCCATTTTTTATGATTCTTGTCATTTAAGCAAAAAACTTAAATTGACTTTTTATTCTTCAGAAACAAAGATCACCATTCCTTTTCAATTGGTTCATTCGGACATTTGGATCTCCCCCATTTAAATCTTAAGTGGCCTTAAATATTATGTCCTCTTTCTCGATCATCATATCTAATTTGTTTGGACATATCCTCTTAGACGAAAATTAGAGGTGTTTTCAAAATTTCTTCACTTCTCAAACTATATTCAAAACCAATTCAACACCTCCATAAAAGCTTTTCAATGTGACAATGGAAGACAATATAACAATGCACAATTTAAATCTCACTTTGCCAAAACCGGTATTGTTGTACGCTTCTCTTGCCCTCACATTTCCCAACAAAACGGTAAATCCGAGAGGATGATCCGAACTCTAAATAACTCCATTTGAGCCTTACTTATTCAAGCTCATTTATCTCCCCAATATTGGGCCGAAGCTTTGAATGTCGTTGTCTACTTGCGAAATATCCTTCCATCATCTGCAATTCAAAACCAAAATCCATTCTCTTTTCTTTTCAAAAAGACACCCACCTATGATCACTTACGAGTTCTCAGATGCTTGTGCTTTCCAAATATGAACTACAACAACCTTCAAAAACTTGCTGCTAGATCCACTCCATGCCTTTTCTTTGGATATCCTACCCAACAAAAAGGGTATTGTTGCCTAGACTTGCAAAATAATAAGATTATTATTTCACGACATGTGCAATTTGATGAATCTATTTCCCAAAAGCCCAAGCCCACATACATTCTAAACCCTCTAAATTGTATCAATTACCAGACACTTCACTATCACCGCTTATGACCTCCACTCTCTAATCACCATCTGCTCCTCAAATCACACCGTTGTCACCTACTCCGGTGGTAAATCCCCAGCCTTCTCCTCCGCCGGTTACTCATCATCTGATGGTAACACGTGCAAAGGTTGGTATCCATAAACCAAAACAACTTTTATCTCTCTATTCATCAACCACTTTGGAATTACCAAACAACCGTAAAAGAGCTTATTTAGACTCAAACTGGAACCTTGCAATGACATAGGAATATGAAGCTATGATTAAGAAAAAGAGTTGGGAATTGGTACCTAGACCTACTAATGCTAATGTTGTGAGATGTATGTGGTTGTTTAAGCATGAATATGATGCAGATAGGAACATAACAAGGCACAAAGCTCAGCTTGTAGCCAATGACAATCTCAAGAAGCATGGGTAGATTTCACTAAGACATTCATCCCGGTTTTCAAACCGGCAACTATCCGTACCATACTCAGCATCGGTCTATCTTGCAACTGGCCGATTCGTCAATTGGACGTGAAGAACACGTTTCTCCATGGCCAGCTTGATGAAGACGTTTACATGTTCCAACCTCCATGCTTCGTTGATAAGTCCAAACCGTCACATGTCTGCAAACTCAAAAGAGCTGTTTACGGGCTCAAACAGGCTCCACGGTCCTGGAATTCTAGATTCACGGGTTATCTTCTTACACTCGAGTTTTGTTATTAGCAAAGCAGACTCGTCACTTTTTATTTACATGAAAGGTGCAGATATGTCGTATTTACTGTTGTATGTTGACCGCATCTTTCGCTCTGAAGCGAATAATATGTTACATACAAGGTACTTCTAAGCTTGGCTTACAACTCACAAAAGGCGGGATAGACACCCTTACGGCATACTCCGACGCGGATTGGGTTGGCCGCCCGGATACTCGCCGATCTACGTCCGGGTATTGTATTTTTCTAGGCTCAAATCTCGTTTCATGGTCAACAAAAAGGCAACAATTTGTTTCTCGTTCAAGCTCCGAAGCTAAATATAAAGGAGTTGCCAATGCCGTCTCTGAATTAACTTGGCTCTGTAATCTACTTCAAAAACTTGGGCCGACCTCTTACACAAGCTTCAATTGTATATTGCGACAACATTAGCACCGTCTACGTAGCCTCCAACCCGGTGAAACACCAACGCATCAAGCACATAGAGCTTGACATCCACATTGTATGCGAAAAAGTGGCGATTGGTCATATCCGAGTGTTCCACATCCCGTGCTCCCTACAATATGCTGATATCTTCACTAAGCTCTTGCCATCTTCACTGTTCACAGAATTCCGATCCAGCTTAACCGTCTGCCACTGGACGCTTCAATTGCGGAAGAGTGATAAAATATACTTTAGATATTCTGTTACTATTTTAAATTACAGTTTTGAATATGTTATAGATCATAATTTTGTGTAATTAGTTGTGTAACATTCTTGGCTATTTAAAGCCTTCATCAATGGATAAATCCTTCTGAGAGTTTAACTCAAGCTTTTAGAGAGATTGTGGTACTGAATTTTTATTATTATTATGGCTTTTATCCCACTAAATTTTTTCATGTTAAAGTTTTTAACAAGACAATATATAATCTTCACATAGATAATGAAGAGAGTATTAGATAATATTATGATTATTCTTTTCTAAATAATACTCTTATCCTCTCATTTTTTAGTTTATATATTATTTATTAATTTGGTTTCTTCTCAGCGAAGTTACGTCAACCGACCTTAAGCACTATATATATGTGCATTTAGGGGTGTTCAATATGGACAAACCGAACCGAACCGAACCGAACCGATCCGAACCGAATTATGTTATATGGTATGGTTTTGGATAAATCGTATAAACCGTTTGGATACATATTTTTAAAAACCATGGATATGGATATGGTATCGATATTAACCGAGAAACCCGATTAAACCGATAAAAACTGATATTTTTAATTTAAATAATATATATATATATATATTATATAATTTGTATAGATTTACAATTTACTATAAAAAAACCAATGTTACTATAAGATAAGAGACAATAGCTAATGATGATTGACATTACTATAAGAGAGTTCAATAATTTATAAGTTTTTTTATCATCCTAAGTTATGACTTTTTCTCTTTATCACTTTATAATTAGTGTGAAACTATCATAATTTATGTTGTTTTTTGTTTGCATTCATCACTTATTTATGTACAAGTAAGGACATAGTTTAACTTTTGAAGTTTGAATTTTCTACTTTATCACTTTATAACTAATGTGGAACTAGTATAACTAGTTTATTTACTTGTTATCACCATAATTTATGTACAAGTATACCAATCAATAAAACATCTTACATGTTTACTAAATTAAAAATAAATATAAAAATATATATATGGTTTTTGGTAAAAAACCGAATAAACCGAAAACCGATGGTATCCAAACCGAATCGAACCGAAATAGATATGGTTTAAATATGGTAGCTAGTTTTCAAAAACCGAAAAACCAAAAAAACCGAACCGAAACCGAAACGATATCCACATTGAACACCCCTTTGTGCATTGGTCATTTTGTAACACGCACAATAGCAATAAAACAAATGCTCACTCTCTCTCTTAATTCATGTTAACAGTTAAAACACACAACAACTTATATTATAATATAATCTTAATATTATTTTTTTGTGATCGTGGTATCCGAAACTCCGAAGGAATCCGACTAGGTTCAAAGCGTCCGCAGTCGCCAAAAGTATCCAGGAGAACCATCGAAATTCATCCCATATTAATTGACGGTGGCCAAGATTCGAACCTAGATGGCGAAACTCACAACTGTGAACCCTTTACCATAATCTAAATCCCTAAATCATGAATGTGGCACTTAAAAAACCTAGGTTCAAACCTCATAGTGAGTTGTTGTTATAATGTTACGAATTTTTTTTATTAATATCATAAAATTAATAATTAATAGAATTATGATATTAATTTTGCTTCAATAGTTTATTATATTTAAAATTATTTTAGTAAAATTATTAAACTAATAAAATAGTACAAATATTTTTAAATTATTTAAAAATAAGAAATTAAATATAGATTTTTAATATTATACTGTAATAGTGTTATATTGAATATCATTACAACCAAAAATATTTCTAGAATAAATTAAATATAGTTATTAATAAAATTGAGAAATACATAATAAATTTTCAAACCGATGCTAATTTAATAGTTAAAAATTTTTTAGTAACATGTCAATTTGAATAAATAAATTTTATATCAAATTATATGATATTAATCAGGTTTTGATCATTATAGTTTATCTTTTTTCTTTTTATTATCTTTTGTAATAAATATATGAATGATCAAATCTACATCTATATATTTAATTGAAGACATTCTTTATAGTTTAATTTTCAACGTGTAAGATATCACAAAAAATATATGAAAATTAAACAAATTAATTAATTCATTTCAAATAATATAAATAATGAAAAATCTAAGTCTATGTTTAAATATATTGAACTGATGAGATATTTTATAATCTAACCTTCAACGTGTAAAATATCACAAAGAGTATGATGGCAATTAAACGATTGAATAAATTCATTACTACAAAAATAGATAATTAAAAAAATCTAAGTCAATACTTAAATTTAATATTTGTTAATATATACTTTTATATATATATATATATAATGTTGAATGGGTTATGATATATATATTTGGATCATGATTTTTTATATAGACTGGATATCAAAATATTTTATATATAACAAAATGAGTTGAATATGTTTTCCATATATAGTTNTATATATATATATATATATATATATATATTACACAAAACATACACACCAGTTATAGTTTTAAAAATGTGATGTGTTGCGGGTAAGAATTGATATTTGTAGGATCATGATATTTCATATATTGGCTATCAAAATCTTAAAATTCTTTGTATGATTGATTAAATAAGCTTTTAAAGAATAATTTGATATAGTCAATACATATTATTTTAAGTTTAATTGCATAGTTAATGATAAGTTTTTTTGTTGTTGTCTAGAACTTATGATATAACTATAAAATTTTTTGGTTAATTAAATAGCATATGAAAATATCAACATGATAGTTAAATTCATCTTACATTTTATATAAATATTTATATTATATTTTGAGTTTCATTATATTATGATTTTTGAATATTTTTCTAAACATAATGGATAATAATTTATGTAGTTGCAATTATTTTAGTATGTCATTTTTGCAATTAATTAGTTTGCTATTCATAATTCGCATAATAAATAACATATAGAACAAAAATTATCATGATATAAATATAAAATTATACACACCTCATTGTAAAATTTTTTATCATATAATAATGCACAAATATATTGTACATAAGTTACAAAAATTTAGCTCTTATTGTTTTCATAGCGTTCTGTCCAATTTTCTGAATAATTTGATTGTTTGTTCCCATGGCTAAGATTTTCGTAAAGTTTGTTGGATTTAGGTGAAAGTAAATTTTATTATGTGTTTCATGTCTAATATATATTGTTTGTATTGTTTGACAACAAAAATGATGGTATATATTGTTTGTGTTTATATGAATTTTTATTGAATGAATATTGTATTTTGATTTATGTCTTCTAATTAAATCCACGAAATCAAGACTTGTTTTGTAAGGATATTATATGGGTAATTGTAATGAATAAGATGAAGATAGTTTAATATTAAAAAAGTAACATCTACATGTAGGTTTGTTCTCGTTCTCCCCAACAATGATATATTCATATATATTCCTAGAAAATATATAGTCCAGTTATGTCTTCTAAGTTTGCTTTTCTCTTTCTTTCTTTATCTTGTATTCAATTTTTTTGTTTGTAATACTACAAAAAAACAGCGTATAGCCACAGACGATTAGACAAAAATTTGTGGCTATATAAAGGATGTGCTACGGTCTAGCTACGAAGTAGAATTCGTAGCTATAGCGTCGTAACTAAAATTATCTGTGGCTTTCCGTAGCTATTCTAGCCACGGGTTGTCACAGATAGCCACAGATCCTATAGCTACGCCATAGCCACGGATGTAAGCGTGGCAAATATGGTCACAGATTAATTGTGACCTTTCGTGGCTAAAGTAGCTACGGATTGTCACGGATAGCTACTACAGCTATAGCGACGAAGTAGCTACGAATATTTTCGTGGCAAAGGTTGTCACAGAAATGTCGTGGATATCTGTGGCAAATTTGCCACGGATTATGCTGGCTAGTCGTAGTTGTTCTTTTCACGGATTACTACGGTGTATCTATGACTATATATTACTTTTCCACGAATAATTTGTGGCTATCCATGACAATTGTTCAATCCGCATTTTGTTTTTTTTTTCTTTCTATATACATTTTTTGTTGCAATTGTAAATCTCCAATGAAACAATTATGCTACACAACTAAAACACACTTATATTACATAACTAAAATTTAAAAGTTTTACATTGTTCCAAAGACAATGTATTCAAGTACCAAAACATTACAACCATTCTTCATCGAGACTACTTCAAACTTGTTCTTACATAACTAAAAACAAAAAATATTACATTACACAACATGTTCTTAAACTTGTTCTTCTTCAACATCATCTTCTTCTTCCTCATCAACAAGACTTTTCTGCCACTTATTTCCAACAGAGCCGTCCGTGGTGGGTGGTGTCGTGTTTGACGTAGCCGCATTCGGAGAAAGGTTCATCGTCATCGGATTATACCCAATGTTTTGAAGGATGAGCTTCTGCATCGCAAGTATAACCTCGACATTGCTGTTGACGCTATTGTAGCTACCCTCAAGTGAAGAAACCCGCAACTCCATATCGATGTTACGAACCAGAGAAGCCGGCGGTGGCTCTGCGGGATCAATATTCTAGTATTAGCTACTGCCAAGGCCATAAACACACCCTTTTTCGGTTTAACCCTCTGCCAAAACTGTTTTCAGATTAGAAAATAACAAGCTAAATCAAATAACGGTAACAAATTGATGGAATCAAAAGGAAATAACAAATACCTTCAAGTAGGTCTGGTTGATGAGGCTAGGAGAAAGAATGATAGTGGATCCATCACTATTGCTGCCACCATCTAGATTTGCTGCTTGAGTTGCTTGTTGCTCAACATCATTAACAATAATCTTTGCCCTTGGGTCTATGAAGGTGTCGTCTGGTCTTGTGTGCGTCTTGCGCATGATGTCAGTAAAAGCAGGTGATCCTGTTGAACCAAACTGCACCTTCTACAAAAAGAATGAAAAGATTCAACAGACATTTCCAAAAGCAACAAAGTCAGTCAAATAAACAGGGACAATCAAACCAGAAAAAAATGGACAAAAAATTAAAACAGAGACAAATGTTAAACCACTAACAGGGACATTCAAACCACAAAATGGAAAAAAATTAAAAACAGAGACAAACAATCAGACTTATTAAAAATCAGAGGCAACTAAGCAACAATAACAATGAAAACATAGACCAATCATAGGCAACAAGTACTCAAACCATTGCACAATCAGAGACAAAAATGGTTAAAATACTTACCATATCATAGGCAATCTTCGCAAATCCCACTGGAACGCACAATGCTTGTGTGGCCGCCCAAGACCATCTGGATCAGAGAGTCGGTTCTCGGAGTTCGTATTTGACAGAGCAATAGCCTCCCGTGTATCCCACTGCTCTAGCAGACTCACCCAATCTTCATCACCGATATACCTAGGCTTCTTCCCATCTCTCTTTTTCATACTGATTATGTCTCTAATTGAGTCCAAATGCTCCTTCTTCCAGAAGTGGTGTACACGGTTATGATGAATAGGATTTCAATAATAGCTTTGCTGTAAAAGGAAACATTAAAAAACATAATGAAAACAGGAATGTAAATCAGAAATAGAAATAGCAGTAAGAAAATTTGAACAATTACCACAAAATCTTGCCACCATTCATCTTTTTCCGAATCTGGAACCATTGTCCAGTTCCACCAAGGGCCCTTAAAGTTGTTCTGCCATGTGTTTCTGATGGACGTTGTTACTTGAGGATCAATTCCAAACCTGCAAAGAAACGCAACAACAATCTTAAATTGAACTTAGAAGACAATACTAAACAATACAACAATCTAAGTAAAGTTTGAAGAACATACCATAGAGCTCCATTGAGCTTCACTGGATGCAGGTGCAGTTGGTTTCTTCTAGCAGGTGCATTGAGAAGAGCTTCGAGGCTATGAGGAGGTGCACCATTATGAGGAGCTGAATCATTTTGAGGAACATGTGGAGGAGAAACTTTAGGTGGTGGAGGTGCAACTGGAGGAAGTGCTTGTCTTTGTCTCGGTCCACTTGAACCAGGAGGCATGATCCACTGAGAGCGATGTGAAGAACCAGCAGAATGAGGTTGAGAAGGAAGGATTGGTGTTGGAGATGGAGTTTGACTATGCTGATTATTGGCTCTTCTCCATCTTCCTGTCATACCTGTAAAAGAAATAAACAAATAGGAACAATTAAACTACTAAAATCAATACTGGAGAGATATGAACACAAAATCAGATCAAACAATATTTACAAAGAAAAATGAAAATTAAAATTTGAGAGAAATTAGAGAAATCTAATTCGGTTTTTAGAATCTAGGAAAACCAATTGAAAAATAAAAATGAAACCAATTGAAAAACGATTGAGATAAAAATAAAACCAATTGAAAAACAATTCTATACGAAAATCAAATCAAATAATATTTACAAAGAAGAATGCTTTCATGAAATACTTTGAAAAACGACTGAGAACATGCATTTCGCTTTTGTAATGCTTTCATGAATTAAAAAAATTGATTACTCTTATCAGAATTTTAATAGAAGAAGAAAAAGAAGCAATGAATCTTAACCCGATAGAAATAAAAAAAAACCTAATCAGAAGAAACCAAAATCATAATCGGAAGAAATAAAAACCCTAATCGGAGGAAAATCTAAACGATACAAAACAGATACAGGAAGGATAAATCGAGAGAGAAGAAAAGAGAGTAGAGACGAACACAGAGGCGAGATCCATTTACCTCAAAAAGAAGAAGACAAGTTTTCGTGTGAGAGAGGAACCCCTGGTGAGAGAGAGCAACAGAGAAGAAGAGGGAACGCCGTGTGAGAGAGAGTCGGAGGCGATATCACCGGAGATTGAGAAAGAGGGACCGCCGTGTGAAAGAGAGAAACGGCGATGAAAATGAAAATGTTAAGTGAAGGGAGTCTAATCGTGTGTTTAGGGTATATGGATATAGCTACGAAAATTTGTTTGTGGCTTTGCCTTAGGGTTATTAAAATTTGGTGTTTGGCAGTTGTTAAAAATTTTGGTGTTTTAATTTGGGGTTATTTTGAAGTTTTGGGGTTAACTATAGTTTTAGGGTTATTATTTGGGGTTAATTGTAGTTTTATGGTTTTTGAAATTTTTGGGTTAGGGTTTGTATTCATGTCAATATGAGATTAGAAATATACTAAATTTCAAAATTTTGAGTTATTTTGAAGTTTTGGGGTTAATTATAGTTTTAGGGTTATTATTTGGGGTTAATTGTAGTTTTAGGGTTTTTGAAGTATTCATGTCAACATGAAATTAGAAATATACTAAATTTCAAATTTTTGAGTTTTTTAAAATTTTGGGGTAAATTGTAGTTATAGGGTTATTATTTAGGGTTAATTGTAGTTTTAGGGTTTTTTGAAGTTTGGGGTTATTATTTGTATTCATGTCAACATGAATTAGAAATATACTAAAATTCAAATTTTTGGGTTTTTTGAAGTTTTGGGGTTAATTGTAGTTTTAGGTTATTATTTGGGGTTAATTGTAGTTTTAGGGTTTTTTGAAGTTTTGGGGTTATTACTTGTATTCATGTCAACATGAAATAAGAAATACACTAAATTTCAAATTTTTGGGGTTTTTGAAGTTTTGGGGTTATTTGACGTTTTAGGGTTAAGTGTTGAAAAATAAAAGTCATGTGATAAAAATATAGGGTTGAAACACCAAACCATAAGATTTTCCTAAATCATGAAATATTCAAATGCAGTCGTCACAATTATTCCGAAGAAGAATCAGAATCAGAATCAGAATCTCTTGATGATCCCTCTGAATTATCATCAACATTTCCCTCGTACACATCGACGTCATAGTCACTTGCATCAGATACAACATGAGAGTTAACTCGAACCATTGTAGTAGGTGTAACAACATGTTCAAATGTATCATCTTGCAATGTTGTCAAAGAGGTTTCGATATTTTCACGATGTCCTCTTGGCAATACCTTGTACACGCCCACTAGTCTTGAGTTCTAGATTGACCCACTTGCGGATATGATATGTAAACATAATTGATCACATTGACTTGCTAATACATAAGGGTCATACTTTCCGTACCGTTTACGAGGGGCGGCATCTACCCCAGCGAAAGGGTGTCTACACAATCCAGTACCTTCAGTGGTATCAAACCAAGTGCACTTGAAAAACATAGCTTTAAGTCCAACTGCTCCATGGTACTCGATCAACAAAATTTATTCTATAAGACCATAATAAATTGTTTCCATCGTACCCCGTACAAAAACTTCATAGTTTTGGGTCTTCTTATTATGTCCATGACTAGAAGTGTGAAATTGGTACCCACGAGTGGAGTACATAGGAAGATATGTGTAATTGCATCTTGGACCTTGCACAAATTCCAACATCCACAATGAAAAATTAAAATTCTGTGATGCATTTTTTATCTGCATATGGTCACAAATATTAAAGATTAAAGTATTATCCTGATACATATACGTTAAAATTGTTAGAAATGAACTTACGTAATCTTTGCACCATTGGGCATAATGTTTGTCTTTACATCAATTTAGTGCATCTTCTGTTATATCTGGATGGCTAAGCGTCATATACTCTTCAAACATTCTGTAAAATTTAATCCTTTTAGATTATACGGTTAATATATATGTACTTACAATAGATATACCTATCATAGTCTGCAAAATTCTTCACAATTGATCAACATAAATGTTTGCAAGACATTGTAGTCTTTGTCATTTAACCATGCATTGTTCCCTTTTCCACGAACACGTCCAACATGTTCAAACATATCCGGTACATCTGGATAATTGTAGGTAAATTTAATTTTTGCAGGACCTTCTTCAAGTGAATCGTTATCATCTTCTCCATAGTATTTGTGTGTGACATATGAAATCTCTTCTTGAACACACTGTGCAACAATGGATCCTCCAATTTTTGCCTTGTTCTTCACTTTCTTTTTCAGGTGGTACATGTATCTCTCAAAAGGATAAATCCATTTGTACTGCACTAGACCACCTAAAGCAGCCTCATCAGGTAGGTGGACGGGTAAATGCTCCATGACGTCAAAAAACGATGGAGGAAATATTTTCTCCAAGTTACACAATTTCAAGGCAATATTCTCCTTTAAAACGTCCACATCTTCAACTTTTAACATTCTGGTGGAAATATCTCGAAAGAAAGCTGCAATGTATGTATACCAATGCATGTTAATTTTTCTCATATAAAAATTAAATGAAATCATATAAATATATAATTAAGTACTATTTCCGATTAATTACCAGAAATTGTTGTGTGAACGTTCTTTGGTAAAAGCTCTAGAAACGCAAATGGAAGCAAGCTTTGCATGATCACATGACAATCATGGCTTTTATGACCAGATAATTGCCAAAGTTCTCATCAACACATCTACCAAAATTTGAAGCATATCCATCTGGAAATCTAATATCTTTCTTCAACCATGAGAGGAAACTCTTCTTCCCTTCTTTCGATAATCTAAAGGTCGGAATAGGAACCGTTCCGTCTTCTTCAATCTCTAAATTTGCTCTGTTACATATCTATGGAAGATCGAGTCTAGATTTAATATTATCTTTTGTCTTAGGTGCATTCAACACAGTGTTGATGAGATTGTCAAAAAAGCTTTTCTCGATGTGCATGAAGTCTAGATTGTGTCTAAAAAAGAGGTTTTCCCAATACGGAAGTTCCCAAAATATACTTTTCTTTATCCAATTATGATAATCTCCATATCCATCAATTGTTCGACCTGGATTCTCGTGTCCATTTCCTCCACACTAAACAGTTTCATTTACTCCGTCAATTTGGGTTATTCTTTCATACAATATTTCTTGTCTATTCAACCATTGTGGAGGTGTTTCTTGAACCGATTTACCTTTTCTAAATGCTGTCAAATTTCTCCGGTATGGATAATTACAAGGCAAGAATACCCTATGACAATCAAACCAACTAAATTTTCTTCCATGTCGTAACCAAAATGCATTAGTATCATCAAGAGAATACAGACATGATAGTCGACCGTGCGTCATCCATCCAGAAACCATTCCATAGGCCGGAAAATCACTTATCGTCCACATCAAAGCAACTCTCATTGTAAAATTTTGCTTTCTAGAAACACCATAAGATTCGACACCATCACGCCAAAACATCTGTAACTCTTCTATCAATGGTTAGAGATAAATATCTAGGCTTTTCTTAGGATGTTTTGGGCCAGGAACCAAAACCGCTATATAGAAATACTCTCTTTTCATGCACACGCCGGGTGGGAGATTATACGAAGTTACTATAACTGGCCAAACTGAGTGTGGCTCACCATTCATACCAATTGGGTTAAATCCATCTGTTGACAAACCAAGATATATATTTCGACTTTCTCCAACAAATTCAGGATATACCTGATTAAAATGTTTCCACGATTTACTGTCTGATGGGTGATGCATTTCTCCTTCAGGAGAAACATGCTCTGCATGCCATCGCATTTCACTCGCTGTTTTCTCCATTTGGTATAGTCCCGACAACCTTTGTGCAATAGGTAGATAAAACATTCGTTTCTTTGCTTTATTTTGCCCCATTCCATTGTTGGGATAATACCTGTCTTTTTTGCGGAAACGACAATGCATAAGATTTAGATCATCCCCTTTCCAGAAATGCATACAATTTTCCTCACACACATCAATCTTTACTACCGGTAATCCCAGTGAACGTGTCAGCTTCCTTGTCTCATAGTATGAACGTGGAGCTCAATTTGGTTGTGGAAGAATACGTTTTATTGTCGATGCCCAATGATCAACACATCCCTCACTCATATTGTTCGTCGTCTTTATGTTCATCATACGCGACGCTAAATACAACTGTGATAATTCGTCAACAGACCCATCATAAAGCGGTTGACTAGCTTCTTTAAACGCTTGAAAACACTATCAGGATGTGGATCTTCTTCTACATTTGGCTGAATATGCTCTTCTTCTACATTTGGCGGAATATTATCTTCAATTGGAGGTTCTTGGCTCATATTAACATCACCATCTTGAACTAATTCATCCGCATTTGGAATTGGAACTTGTATACCACCATAACCACCATAATCAGCAAAATCACTTTCCCAATCAGATTGTTCACCTCCTACAAAATGACTAGCACTAGGCGTAGAAGACTCGCCAACACTGAAACAATTTTCACCATGACACGTCCAAATATAATAGTTACTTTAAAACCCTTCAAATAGAGGTGTCGAGATACGGTTTGTGCGTCACGATGCTTCATATTTCTACACCGGGAACAAGGACACAACATAGTTCCTTGTTCTTGATATGAAGCTTGATTACACACAAAACTGATAAATGCATTTATACCTTCCTTAAATTCTTCAGTCACACAATTCTTCTCTGGATCTACACGTCGATCTATTATCTTGAACGAAAAAACTACCCATTTTCTCCTCCAACCTTCTTCTCTAAAAATATGATAAGTTCTAAACCAGAAGAAGAAGATGAAGTCGTTTTTAGTTTCTAAATTATTCATGGATTAGTCACGGAATGCTTTTCGTAGCTAAAAAAGCCATGGGTTTGTCACGGATCAAAATCCGTGGCTTTATTTCAATAATGGAACACGACATGAATAGACTGATTTGACTATATTGACAAGCTACGGAAAGCATTTCGTGACAAAGTCGTGGCAAATTTTTTCACGGATTAGCCACACACCCAATTCGTGGCTAATTTGCTACGGCTTTCAACGAATTAGCCGTGGCAAATTTGCGACGCTTACATCTGTGACTAAATTATGGCTAGTTTGTCACGACTTGTCACGGATTAGCCACGGATTGTGGAATTCACGTTTCATGTCTAGATCGTGGCTTTTTGTGGAAAATTTACTTTTAGCCACGGATCTCTCGTAGCAAGGTCGTAGCTATACAATTTTTTTTTTTTTAAGTCTTGGCAATTTTTTTTGGCTAATCTAACTTTTTATATTATTCTCATTTATTTTGGGGTCTAGATTAAGGAAGATTTATATTTTGAGGGTTTAAGGTTTATATTTTGGGGTTTATGGTTTATATTTTGGGGTTTAAGGTTTATATTTTGAGATTTAGGGTTTATATTTTCGAGTTTAAAGTTTATATTTGAAGTTTAGGGCTTATACTTTGAAGTTTAGGTTTATACTTTTGAGTTTAGGGTTTATACTTTAGAGTTTAGGGTATATATTTGGGAGTTTTAGATTTATAATTTGGGGTTTAAGATTTATATTGTGGAGTTTAGGGTTTATATTTTGGAGTTTATATTCAGATTTTTTTTTAATTATATGTATTTTTAGATAACTTTATGTGGAATCATCTTTAAATGGAATTATCTTTAAATAATTTTAACCATGCTAGATTCAGAAAAAGTATATGTATTTTTAGATAATTTTGTGATATTATTATCTGGTTTTTAGATGCTTTTATTTGTAAATATAATGAAAGGGATGTAATTTTAGAACTAAAAAAAGAGCATAACACGTGGAAAGTAAGGGGTAAAGAAGAGATAGTAGTGGTGTATTGATTCCATAAATATAATATCAAACACAATTGGTCCTTTACTTAATAATAGCATCTAACCCGCACTATGCACGGTGTTATGTTTTTGCAAAATTATTAAATTTAATATAATACTAGGTACTAATTTTTATATTTTCTAATTTTATTTTTGTAAGTATGGTAAAAACATATTTAAAATATTATTTATCTATTGTGATTCCATAATCGGAACCACAACCATTTTAGCGCTTCCAATTTTAGAATCAACGATTCCAAAACATTTCCAAATTAACTATTTTTGAAATAACGATTCCACGACGGCGCTTCCTTGCGCTCTAAAAATTTTCGATTCTGATTCCGAAGTGATCTTCCAACAAAGCTTCCATGCTACATAGTAAAGAATAAATGCTATATTTGTACGCATGACTAATGCTCTGGTTGTAGGGATGTTACGTAGCTTAACTGGGCGTTACTACGAGAAAACAGTAAAAAAACCCAAATGTACAAACGTTTTCTGCCAATAGTTAATAAAAAATCTATCCACAAACTCGGTAAATTGAATTNAAAACTTAAAAAAAAAAAAAAAAAAATAGAGTAAACTCCTTGCAACATTATAATATATCGGCCGTTCCAGTGTTTCATTAGTCCACTAATGTTTAATCCTCGTCGGTCTTATTTTCATCTCCAGCATGTTCGTTGCTCGATATGGCTTTGTCATCTTCGAGTGAATTTTGAAATTGTTTCGGTTCAATCTCATCTGATGTATTAGTATCTTCTACGGTTGTTGAATCAACTCCAATATTTTCAGATTCACAACTCTTACTTTCGACTGCATCCACAACAAGATGATCATCGGATGAGTTGTTTCCATTCTCACTTGTAAGAGCTTCTTCTACTGTTTCTCTTGTGGTGTCCAAGACACGCTCAGATGCAAGATGCTGAGGCTGAGCAGCAGCTTCTTCCGCGACTGGTGAATTATCTATTTTATTTGATTCATCATCCTTAATAGAAGAGCTTTCAGGAAAGCCTGGCTCCTCATCTTCAGCAATACTTTCTGTCTTCGACTCAGGCATTTCAAGATTTGTCGAAGCCGGAAAAGACTGAAAAGTGTCCCAATCATCATCATCTTCATCTTCTTTCTCTTCTTCGTCATCGTTCATTCCTCTTTCTGCTGTCTTAACTTGATTAACTGATGTTACCACAGTGGAGAGTTCTTCTGCTTTAACCGTGGTAACTTTCTCAGGTGTTGCTACCACAGGAGCTGGCAATTTGATATCCATAGGTGCAACCAAGGATTTTGGCTTCATAAGGCCACTATCTTGAGAGACAGATGCACGGATAATATCCTAACATCAACACCAAAATGTCACCAATTAAATAGGGAGTAAATTTTGATCACAGTTTCCAGGCGAGTAAATGAAATCAAATGCATTTAAGAACCTGAAGCTGCTGCCGGTGTGTTGTTGGTAGCGACAGCAAAACATCCTTAAAATGAACAACTGAAGAAGGCAACTGAGCTAGATGTGAAACAAGCCGCACAGCTACACTTCTTAACTCCATCACTTCCTGTTCATTCATCCATAAAACATTAAGCAAATACTATGAACACTACTTTCCAACAGGCTCGGCTAGAAATGGAGAACCTGAGAATTTCCGTTTGAAGTCTTCGAGAAAACCACAAGAACTGATTCGAGAAAAAACCTCATGAATCCCTTCTCAAGTTCATCAACATTTGAGTGTGTCTGAAGTAGCATTATGATCCGCAAGCATTCACCAACTATAGCCACCGATTCCTTATTCATAGGTTTCAGAAGCGTCCTCTGCATCAGACTGACAATATCTCCAATTAATTCCCCGACAAAAAACATCACAAAACTTTTCTCCTCTGGCTTGTTGTAACGTTGTACCAAGCTTTTTAGCACTTGCAAGGTAGTAGCTTGAACCTGCCGAAATTTGAACTAATACTGCTAAGCTCTCGAGTCTTGATAATTTATGGCTGAACTAGAGGGCAAGTCTCAGTTACCTGTATATTGGTATCGTAAACTACTGCTGCTATGCTAACGTGGCAACTCTTCAACATGGCAATGCAGATAGAATTGGTATCAGCTTCATCTCCTTGACAGCTAAACTCGTAGGCAAGCTTAGCCAGTGAAAAAAGTTGTTCCACACAGAATGCAAGCTTCAACTGAATAAGCTTGCGAGACCCTGACCTCTTGTTGTTCACAAGATTAATATCGTTGATACAGTCTTTAGTCAAGTCACCAACCATGTTCATACAAGCACCAAAAACTGCTCTTAGATGGGTGCTACTATCCGCAGAAACATTAGTGGAATCTGCAATAAACATTTCAATTAAACAGCTTCTACAAACTTTTTGATGGCCCAAAAAAGGAAGCAAAATCTTTCAGTTACAGCACATCAGCTTCACCACTCTGCATATGAGTTCTATAGAACCGGACAGAAAGCATAAAATATAACACCAACTGATAAATGATATCACCCCTAATCAGCATCGTAGACAATACATTTACCCAGTTCCAACTCTATAAAGGCTTACTATCTGTTTATTCTTTCATACTCTTGGCAATGCATATCCACTTCGTTGTGTCAATATATTATATTGCATATGCTTTCTATCAAAGAATGTGGTTGCTATTTCGGTTCAGCCTATGCAGCTAAAATGATAGTGGCCTTTATATATCATATTATCACATTAGCTATTGATTTAATTCTCATACCAGTAGAAGGATTTTGTGTCGAGGTTCTGGCAAACTCAGGCAATAACTCATTGATGGACTTCACAATCTCAAGAGCTTTTGGTAGGTATGTGTCAGTGGAAACAAGCTGGATGCACTTGTACCCACTTAATAAAAATGCCAGAGGTGCCGACTTTAAACGATACTGCATCTTATCAACAATCATCAGTTAGATGTAACAAACAAAACAGAAATCCAGAAAAGGAACATATAAGGCAAAAATTCTTCAAATTATTACATTCTACCTTCAACTCAAAACGTTTTGCTAGCGTCTTTATGGAGATAAATAAAGGAGACAGCAAAGTATCCCAAACGTCATCATCTGGCAAATATTCAGTATGTCTGAGACAGAACAGAAGGAACCTTTGTTACGGTTTCTTCCAAATGCAATATATAAAAATAAACAGGAATAGACACGGCTTCCAAAAATCTCATTGTAAAGTGCGCACCTGTGGAGAATTTTGAACAGGTACCCCAGACAGAGTTCAATGGTCGAATAGGCAAACTGTTCGCTTTCAAGAAAATCATTTGGGCAGTTTTGAGATATCTGTTGAAATGTGATATAAAATTATCAGAAGTCGCATATTTTCTAATGAATAAGGCATACATTCCTGAAAGTAAATTAGGACTAGTTATTACGAAGAATATCATCTAACAGTTGTATTATGACCATGAAATGAGCAATATATGTTGTTATGCCTATGACAGAGTATTAGATAAAATGGTTACAGATATTCTTTCCTACGAGGAAATAGTACGTCATTTTTCCAATTAAAATAAAGGGGAAAACGAACAGAGAAAGAACACATATATACACTCTGTTCATCTAGTCATGTACCTGCCGTACTACGGATACTGCAAGAAGATCCCACGAGCTGTCCATATGAAAGGAATGCAACAAAACCTAGATGAGTTCAAAGGAAAATAAATTCAATTAGTTTAGTAAAGAAACATAGCTAACCACCTATAACGTTTGAATACGCATAAAGCAGAAAAATGTCGCAAGGTATTATGTGGTCTAAAGAGGAAGCATGTGATTGCTTTAACCCGAATTAAAGCCTTTCATTAACTGAAAATTTAGGAACTAATAAACTGTAATAGCATTGTGTGAGAAGAATTTCAAAAGAAACAAAATATTTGAAGTGGACCTACCTGCAATAATTCTTGGCAGAGATCTATGCTAAGAAACCCACGGGTGAAAAACCTCACAGCGGAAAGAGAATGGAATACTGGCAATGCAATTTCGTATAATTTTAGGCCCTGGAACAAAGATTCCTTGATGCTAGAGTCACCACTACATTTGATTTCAGTTGAGCCAAAAGGCATAACTTGTGTATTAGAGACTGGATCTATCCCCTGAAATAGGACAAGTACAGCGAAGCCCCATAGAAACTGATAATCTTCAACCTCTAGTGTAACCATGCGATGTCTAGATATTAATGACCTATCAGAAAAATCTTCTACACTATGATTCACAGGAATTGCATCCAGGACCAAAGCTTGTAGGATCACAGGACATGCCTCTTTCAAACAAGGCTGCAGCCTTCTCGAGACAGTGTGTGGCGGAATCTCATCTAAGAATGAGCATTGCTGCGGCAAGTCAAAGACATTAGAAGATAGAACAAAAGGATAGAAGTGTCCACCACAAAAGAGAAAAAAGAACTATTAAATGTTGACTCACACTTTTTTTGAGGTTCTGACCTAAGCAAACATAACTGTAGCCCCTTAGGACTTGAATCCAGTACCTCCCGAGCAGGTCTGAACTCTTGGAAAACAATGGCAATAGAGCTTCAAATTCTACCGGCACCTCACCATGGTTCTTTCTCAAGAATGTAAAAATATAACACTTAAGGGAGGCATGTGCAGCAAGAAGCCTGATCTTGATCTACATTTTGAAGACAAGTCCGCTCAGTGAAAGCCAAATGAAACTAGAAATAAAACTTTTGTTGTTTATGCACCTTGCTTGTGACCCATTCAGCAAACGAAGGATAATATAATTCGTTGAAGTCATTGAGCGGACGTGAAAGTAGAGAAAATATGCGTTTAACTGCAACTTGATCATTGCTTATTATTCCACTGGTCATTATCTGAAATTCAACAAATTAATTAAGCATGACATGGGCCAAAACCACAACAGATTTCATGCTTACCTTTGTGGCCAATTGTAACCCAGCTTCCAGAAGAACAGGGCCCGAATTTGCATCCAGGGCAGTACGAACAGCAGACACAAGTTGAGCCTAAGTGTAAAAATTGTCAGCAACTACGATGTTCATTTAATACATCAGCCTTTGATAGTTGAGAAATGATGTTGCAAGTAGAGCACCTGATATTGTTCCAGAAGAAGATGTCCAGGAAGATCAGGGTCTGCAACAAATTTAAACTGCACAAGTATCACACAATTATAAATGATATTTCCTGTAAACTACTAACAGGATCAACAACTGAATATGACTAGTTTGTAGCAAAAGCTTGGCAACAAATGGTTGGTGGAAGAATGATTGAACAACTTCCAAAGAAAAAAACAAAAAGAAACACAGAAAAGTGGTTTTCTTTGAAGGTGGGGGTAGAGGGCGATGAGAGAACCACATGGTAACTACTATTCAGAAATCTTCCACTACCAGAAAATCTCACCTTCTCAAGAATAGCACTAAGAAGCCCAACTCCAATCGGCCTCATGTTTTCAAACTGAATAGTGCTTATCTGAAAAATTTGGTGGATATTATTAACATTCCCCAACCAATTTTCAAAATACTTCAAATTAGGATGGTGTTTTTCTTTACACAGTAAAGCTTTTTTCTTACCTGATATGCAAGAGATATCAGCTCTTGTAGTTGAAGGACTAACCAGTCACCTGACCTTTGTCTATCGGAAGCAAGTTTTCTTGCTAATGAAAGATCAAAGTGAGCAGTATCATTTCCGACAGCCTCTGGCAGAAGACTCAAACACCTACAGTAGAAAATTTAGCTGTGCTAATTTAGCCAAGAGAACATATTTCATACAAAAAAATAAACCACTGATGCATTTTGACTGAGAGCTGCAACCATTAAGTTATTTAGTGCTCAGCATTAATTGAATGTTAAAGTTTCATTTATATTGGTTCCATAATGAAACCCTTCACGAGCTTGTTGAAACTTGGTTTTGCATCAACAATCAACAGAGTTTCAAACATCGGATAAAAAAGTTATTTTCCATCAAAGTTTAGTTACAGTCAAAAACTATCCCCCAGCATTCGCTGAAAATATTGACGTCGAGAGTATTGACTAGAGAGGTAAAATAAGAACAAAAGAAACCACTTACTCAGCTGCAAAAACTCTGGTCCGATATCTCAAGGTTTTGTCTTTATCAGGATTGATACGTACAGGTTTTCCACTAGAGCTAGAAACCATGTCTTCATCATCATCTCCCAGGTTCTCTTTTGTATTAGCAGGATCATTTTCTGTAATGTTTGTTTCAGCACTCCTTCCAGTGGATGCTGCAAGGGCCTGTCAGCAGAACAATAAACATATATCCATTGACTATGGCAACAAGAATACCTGGATGTATAATAACACATGATAATTCAACACTGACAGTAACATTTTGAACAGAATGCCGACAATCATGAGGAACAAAATGAATTGTCATGGTACCAGTCCTATTATTTATGCTGCCGACATGATAAGTCCATATCAAACCAAGATATTAATAAGAGAAGTTCTTTGATATTACCATGTTGCGACATATTGACATCCATCTAGATGGGCGTGACGGGCATGTCGCATGAAGAAGGCGTATCAAAGTACTACGGATCAGGTTCCCAATCCTACAAGCACAAAACATTTCCAGTCCATTAATAAAGCAAATTAATCAAAACCTTACATAGGAACACAACATTTCCGAAAGATGACAAAATTAACAGATAAGAATTGCTTACTCAGAATCCGTCTCTTCATCCAACATCTGAAATAAGTTATCCTCTATCTGCTCATCAATGACAGAAACCTAAAACACAAGAAAGCGATAACTTCTGAGTGTTTAAAAATTTCAAAACTAAAAGATTATGGGAACAACAGTGGATCAGAGCATGCTGTGTACCGGGTCTTTCTCAACCAGATGCCGAAGAGTTGAGACAGAGAGATGCCTGATTATTGGCTGTTTTACATAAACATAACTAGTTTTCATCAGGGCAACCATTCAAACGTTCCTATGAAAAGAAGCGAGCGAAAAAAATAAAAAAATTAAAACCTGTCTTGATGCCAGCGTCAGTAAAAGATTCTTCACGTGTGAATGCACTGAAACAGCTTGTGGAGCAAAAAGAATAAGCTGCTGGGTGAAACAAACGCTCCTGAAAAATAGTTAGATGTAAAGTAACAGTTAAATCTTGACAAGACCGAGATATATATGTAGTAGTAGCACTGGATTAAAACTATTGTGAAAGAAAAGTATTCACATACTCAAGTAGCGTTGGAATTTCTTGCCAAGAACTAATTTCTGCAACAACAGACTGCAAAAACTTTATTCAGAACAAGCAAGACAATATGAAACATAATTTACTGAAATAAAAGATTGGAAGTTAAATTTCAGAACCACTTTTTAGGACGAGCAAACATTTTCCCTAAAATACAATTATACAATTGTATGTATCTTCCTTTTCTGAAAGACAAGGTTGGAAGGTCCAAAAGTACCTTGCAGCGTGAAAACAGATTGCTGCCAGGAGAAAGCTCAGGACCAAGGACAGCAACAATAGCATTGATAAGACGTCCAATGCCTTGAGAAAGATTGATCCATCCACTTTCTTCTGTCAATAAAATGTCCAAGGCAAGTCCTAGTGCTGCCTAATAATGTATACAGAATGGGAATGATAACATAATACAATAAATGGAGATATCAAATCAAGCTGGGGGAAAAAGTCCTCTCAACAGTGAGCAATTACAAACAAGCACCTAATATAAATAATATAAAGATGGCAAACATTAGTAAACATCTTAAAGGTTGCGGGTAGTGAACAGTGCCAGAGAATTTCTCGATCTCTCTGGGTAAGGATTATCAGATTCAGGTCATAACTAATTTAACACATTTAGCCAATTTATATAAGGGCCGAATATTTGGTTTAGTTTGACGACTAAAACACCAACAGCTCGAATCCTCGAAACACCTAAAGGAGATCTTTTACAACCCAAAAGCAAGATACGAAAATTGTGCAATGTGCATTCAAGGGTGTTAAAGGACTATTGCTTACCTGAACATGAGATACAAATGATAAGCCAGCAGCTTCAATGGTCAAAAGAAGCCCATGCAAGGCCCAGATCTTAAGACCAAGAACAGAAGTTTTGGCCAGAGATGAGACTGAACTAACAGTAGCGGGTACTAAAGTCGACAATGCCATTCCTCCTGCACTGCAGACCATGTACAAAATAAAAATATAACACATCAGCATGTCAGAGTAGCTTTCCATATATAAAAATAATACCTCTCAGCAATGATGGATAATATTTAAACTTAGTTGATGTAAAAGCATCACAACAAGATACATTATCACCATATATCAAACAAACTGTTCAAGTTAGAAGCCAAAGTCCACCTGTGATGGATGCAGCCAAGTGCAAGAGCAATTGATCCACCATAGTTTGGATCTGTTATCCCACTTAGGTCGCCAAGAAGCCCTCTGGTCTATTTATCACCAAGTAAAAACATAAGTGAGACATAAAGGAATTTTTTCTCAGTACTTCCTTTCACTAAAGATAAAAAGGAACATCTAGACCCTAAAAATCTGTACCAAATTTTTCACATTTAGGAAAGAAGTAAATGTATAGACAGGTATACACTAAAGTAGGGTTCCATAAGCATCCAATTCTAAGGAGCATTGTGTACAGACCATTCTTGCTGTAAAAATGTCATTTCCAAGTCGAGCTAGAAGACCAAGACCTTCACATGCTGCCCTGCGCTGCGACGCACAAATGTCCCCCTCTGCTAAAATACTCTATTGGAAAATAAACATAAAATGATATACAAGTGAATCAGTTTTGAGATTAGGCTCATAATGCTGAACTAGCACCCTTACTAAGCATAAACTACCTGAAAGATAGCTTGCACTGAGCTTAATACCTCTGACCCTAGTTGCTGAGGACGTAAAGCATGCAAAGCCTGTAAGAGACCAAGAGATAAATTTAATACGAAGTTTTGGATGTGACAGAAACGTTTTATTGTCCTTCTAACAAGACACAAATATTCTGAACTCAGACAGTTAATTTCTTCAGAATAAGAGTCCTTACAATGCAGAGATGGTAGCATAGAACTTTCATACTCAAAGAATAGTGCTTGGTTCATTCTTTAATGAAACAAAATTTATTACTTCTATATATTGGCAAAATGTCTACAATCGTTTATATAATGTCATGTTTTTGTGTATTTTCTAGCTTTCCAACATCCGAGTTCAACCCTCAGTACACTCCGACACAATGTAGAGTGACAAACTCACCAGAACATGGTCGTACCTTTATTACACTACTAAGTCTACTATTTGGACCAATAGTCTTACTCCGGTCCGCTAAAATGCACAAAAATCATATACAAATAGTGGAGCACCTTTAGTCCAGCAAGAAGTCCCGCGCAAATGTTAGTCAAGCTGGCTGTACGCCATTGTTGCTTCTTTCCAGCTTTCATACACTGTTGTATGATCAAAAGAAGCGAGAGCATCCCATGGCTATCCTGAGAAGAAAAGGTTACAATTATTTCAGACTACCAAATTAGTAAATGTCGGAACAAAACAAGGACGTATCTAGACATATAGTGATCACAAACCTGAGAAGCAAACATGATACCAAAGCAGAGAACCATCTGATTCACCAATGTTTTTTTCACGGTCTCTGGCTTCATAATTACGCAAAATTTGAATAAGATTTGTGCATAAATAATGAAGAGAAGTCTGTACCCAGATAAAACTAGCGCCACCAGCAAGAATAAACTCTCGTCAAAAAGTACGTTGCACTTACCAAAGGAAAAGTAGAAACTTTACTTTCCCATACACTTGGTGCTAGACCATCTTCCCCACCTTGAAAGTAGCGAAGCTCATCTTCAAACCAATCCCTAGATAAAAATGCATATGAGCTTACATCTCCATCGGTAAGACTACTTTTCTGCAGCATAATCAAGAATATGCGAGGCAAATGCAGCTAAATTCTTCGTGAATGCTACTAATAATACAGATACACACTTAGCACCTGCCAGGAATCCAAGGACCAAGCCATGCATCTCTTTTGTCAAGGAGCACTTTCAAGCACGAGCTTTCCTCACATCCAGAAGGATCCCTATTTTAACAAACACGAAGGCATGACTAGTTCAGTAATTAACAAAGAAATTTATCAAGCCATGTCCTTAGCATTCAATTATAAAGGGTTTTTGAAAGGGCAGCAATTAGGACAATATTACTCAGTACCTATACGGTGTTGTGCATAGTTGAATGATTTGCTGATGCTCACTTTTATATGCCAAGGGAGCTGGGATGGACTGATAAGCTATCAATATTCTTATGATGAGTATGTCGAAAGTTTTGACATCAGACAACCGTTTGTTGGCAATTGTCGACACATATGACAAAGCGCTGTTTCCAATAAGATAATGTCAATTCACTCATCATACAAGTAAAGAATACAAGAACAAGTTGCGAGAGGAAAATAACTTGAATGTGAATTTGGTAATTACATGTAGACAGAAAATTGTAGGAAGCATAAGTAATGTCATACCTACGGAGATTAGCAAGTACTGGTTGAAGTAAAATACCATCATCGCAAGAGACAAAACGTCGCACAAAAGCTGTAAGTGCGTCAATAGCAGCAGACCACACACTACAAAAAGGGGAACATTAACCGTTCTTTTACTTGTTAACAAGAACAAAAAAAAGAAAGGTGATCACTATTGCTGCTCTTGGAATTGAAGATCATGGAAAATTGACGACTAATTCCTCTAAAACCAGGCATCTATGAGTCAAAAGTCAACTAAGAGAGAGTTTGAAGGCTAGTAGTATATAAAGATTAATTACAAATGCATGCAAAGTGTTCCCATGATATGTCAAATGAAACATAAAGGCACGAATATTCAGATCTTAGCATTTCAATATAGGTTTAGGCTAATTACCTTAAAGTAGATCTTAATTCTGCCTGTTGTTTGATCAAGTGTTCTGGGTTTCCAGTAAAGACATCAGCCCACAAGATTAGAATATCAAAATCTTGGTCCCGAAACTCCTATATAATTAAATAGGATTGCATAAAACAATGCACGCTCCGGTCAACACAGTTGAAGACAAAGGATGAAAAATTACCTCCTTGGGCATAGAATTTAATAGTGATGACAACAATAACCATCCAGCTTCCTTTACATTTGAGGCGACTGTAATATTTCTCCTTGATTCTGTTAGCATCTTCTTCGAGACATCAAGCACGGACCTTGGCAATCTGTGAACAAGAAAGTTTTGCAATTCAGTCGTGGCAGATTGAGAACTATTTTGATAAACTAGCACAAAAATAACTTATGCATAATGTGCAAAAAGTGTAAGGCCATAAAATAGATTTGACAAGAAAAAGGAGTAAATTACAAGTTCTCAGAAACTATTAAAAGTATCACGGATTTAAAGGTTCATTTAATGCCTAGGGCAATGAGTAAGGTAGCAATGTACAGGGTAAGTGGGAAAATTCTTCATCAACTCAAGAGTTGATAACTACGCCGCCTATACGCAAGAACCCAATGCCCATCATTAGTTTGTTGGAACGACCACTAACGTTGAGTTTGAAGTAATGAAACTGTGAAAAAAATGTCATCATGGGGGAGCTATGAAGACTTTTACCTAGCAGGATAACCAAGAGAGAGTCCAGGAGAAATGGAGACTAGAGCTGCCAAAGTTGCTCCTTGCCCATGCAAAGAAGCAAGATCATTTTTCAATTTTTCTCCCTACAGAACAATGGTTAATTTCAAGTTATTCCCTGTCATGCAGTTGCAACTGCTTACTAGAGAGAACATCTGTTTATAAGGACTTAAACGATGGAAATTTTCAATTAGATGAAGGCCAGCAAATAACAATTAATAAAGACTTAAAAGCTGATGTATTTTAATTAGATGAAAGCTAAGGACGCTATAAGCATATAAAGATATTATGATGACTTATATGATATATGATCTTTAAAATTTCGCTGATAGGCTTTCACATCTTCATCAATATGTCTTTTCGTTGCCAGAACTCTCCTACAATACTAAAATGTGCCAGATAATCTCATGGCCAAAATATTTTCTTTACTCGTGAAGAGTAATCAGAAGAAATATTTGATACAAATGCAGCAAACCGTGCGTTCATACATACTTATATATGGAATTAAAAAATTCACATTTCAAACTCACAAGAGACTCATATAAGCAAAAATGTGATATCACCATACTAAAAAAAGAAAATTTAACTCAGTTGACATGAACCAGAAGAGCTAATATTACCTTTTCAAAGGATAAACATTCCCGTAAAGCATTAAGTGTGGTTACGGCATAAGAAGTCAACCCACCAACGCAGGTGGGATCAACCTCAGCCAAAGCACGTAGAGTTAAAGCAGCCTCAACACGTACCTGGAAAAGAAAACATGTTCAATCTTGTCAACCCTTACGTTGTCAGTTAACACAATGTACCCAACATTCACTTGGCTCGACAGGTAAACCCACAAAACTGAAAAACGCTGCACAAAGCTGAGTCTGAAAATTCAATATATCAAGCTACAACATGCAGAAGAACAATCTGAAATTACTTTCATAAAGGCTGCTTCCAGCTCTATTTCAATGCATGAAGGTTTTGTTTAGCTACCTATCCATAACTGTGACAACAGCTTATTCCAACCCTCTATTTCTTTCCATAAGGGTTTTGGTAACAACTAAGCAGCAAGAAGTACAAAAATCATGTCTTTCAGAGCTATTAATAGTACTAAATAAGAAATATAGATAAGGAAGAATGAGTCTTGATGATTTAACGGATAAAAAATTATATAAATACGGAAAAGAGAAGAATAGCACTCCTTTTAAAAGTTCTACCAAAACCTTGTTTTAAAGTGCACAAAGCGCATCAAGGCGCCATGGGTCCTAGATTGCACCCAATGCATAAGGCGTGCGCCTTTATCGCTCTAGGCCTCACCCAAAGCACACCAAGGCACAGGCTTTCTGGATCATGCTTGTCTTGGCTATAACCAGGCGCAAAAAGATAGCCTTTGTGTGCCTCGCGCCGAGGCGGGCCTTGGGTGCTCTTTTTAAATCTAAGAACAAAACAAGATGCGAAAACTTACAAGGTCCGAAAAATGTGACAATGCTGCACCCACTGTATCATCGAAATACTCCTTGAATTCATGGGGAGCCTTCAGGAATGAATATTAAAACCCAGTTTTAAATTTTAGTCACCAAAACATACGTTCTATGACAAAATAATCATAAATGTTTCTGGAGGTAGCAGCCTCACCTCTCCTAGTGTTTTTAAAGTGTATGACAATGCACGCAAAGCAACAATTTTCATTGATGGACTAGCATCTGAAGACTGAAGCTGCAATTGGATAAGGAAAAAAAGTACTTAGTTACAATGTAAAAACATAAATTAAAATTTTGAATAAACGAAACTCTGACTTGCAAGATAAAAGAGTGGTTCAGTTAAACGGCAAAACCTGCTTCCCGAGAAAAACAGAAAAGCTTCTCTGGCTTGGTTCCATCATTTGATCAATTACACCAACCCGTAGGATATATAGAACGCATGCCTTCAAAAGTGAGATATACAGTAAGCAATTTGATCCAGCAGACCGTTACTGATGTTTCAAGAGTTAGCGATGTCTCATCTTTGTTTATAAGCGATGCAGAGGAAATATGAATGATTCCCAACATAGACTTAGCGTAGTAATATAAATTTTGATAGACATAAGTATGTAACAAAATTTATCCAGACAAAATGACAAGCTTCGAAATATAAGAACATGAACATAGTATCACTTACCAGTGCATGGGCATCAATAGAGGAATCACCTCGCAGCATGCCCATTACATGCAAGGAATAGTCTTGAAGCTCACTATCTGGATCCAAATACCTTATCTTAACGGCCTGAAAAAGTTTAGTTCTACACTTTATAAGTTTACAAGGCCATGGTACCATATTGGATATTATGTACGTACACAAAATATGAAGTCATCACAAGACTTCAAGAATAAGTTTACTACACGAAGAAAAAAGCAGGTCTACTGGCATGACAATATACGAAGCATGCAGATATAACCCTTGATCTAAACAAATTGCCCAAAAAGGCACATATCAAATGTTAAGAATAATGTCTCAATATCTATCTGAAATGCTATATCTAATTAGCTCACAAGGATCATACAATTTTTGCTAAAGCTTGCAGCTTTTGCGTACCTGTAAAAAGAACACCCATGACAGAGCCAAACCAAATCGTGTATTCTTTGCCCGAGATCCAATAGCTGCTATTGTAAGTGTTTATATGAAGAAAAAAAATTAGCGTCTTCAAGAAAAGAAAAGATTTACTGCAATCTCTAAAGATAAATGTATATACATATCCAAAGTCTGAGGTGTAAATGAACCAAAACTCAGAGAGATCTTGTCAAGAAAACTATATTATTTCGAAAGTTATACTAGTATCTACCGACTGTATGCAGTTATTAAGATAACCATTTAAGTATGTTTTCCTTTTACTATGTGTGTCATTATAACGGCTTTCTCAGTCTTACTGTGCACGCCTCCGCAAGATGTCAGTATTCTAGGGACTAAAGAAGTTCTGCCACAAATTCAAAGGCAGATAGAAAAGGTAAAAAAACTTGTGTAACATAACATGATTGCTACTATACTATGTGATCATATTGTCAGAATGGCTTGCGGTTTTGTCTACCATGATTCATAACTCATAAGTCATAAAAGCACCTTTTGTGAACGGTAAAATTAGATGCCTCTGCAAACCACCTTCCAGTTTCTTTGCTGGTGGAAATGGACCTTTACCTCTAGGTTGGACCTAGCAAAAAAAAGCAAATTACATTTCCACAAAATAATGAAGACAAGAAAGATGAAAACTAGTGAGAGAAGTCTACATGCGCTTCAGGATGCATTCCTAGAGCAAGTAATGAGCCCAAAGCCTCAGCAAATGCATCCCGGACAGATGATTCCGGATCTTCAATTCCCTATGTTAATAGAGGCAAACATATAATTAGAGTTAAAACAACAGCTCATTACTTAATTAAAAGAAGAGCAAGATAAAAACATACAAATTTAACTAGCATATCAAACTGACCTTGACACAGTAAGAGGCTAAAGTATCAAACTCGTTAGTACCAAGACCAGGGCCTCCAATGTTGGAAAAGGCCTTCAAACAGCGAGCAGCAGCAATTCTCACTAAGAATGATTTATCCAAAATAGAAAATCTTGTGATGAGACGGTATGCTTCTGAGTATGCAGTGGCAGCAGCTGTACCACCGCAGCCTTCCAAAGCATTGTGAAGCAAGATAATGGCTTCTTGCCTCACAAAATCCTGATTACAAGGGAAACAACATAGAAAAAATAAATAAGAAATAGCTACAATATAATAAACATATAGATCAGTTCTCTATGACATCTGCAAGTTTCTTCAGAAAACTCTAGATAATGATAGCTGGGTGGGAAAAAATTCAATTGGAAAACTGAAACCGGATATTCAGAGACTAGGAAAAGGCATATATTAAAATTGTATCTACCATATATATAACGACATAGTAAGAATGGTTCCAGAGCTTTACTGCCTTGACTGTCACAAAAACCTTTCTGAGCGTATATAGTTCTTTCTAAATAGTTCAACAGGGCTGACAATAATGAGATATGATCTATTGAGGTAGATTACATAAAAACTGTTAAACTAATCAGATTTATCCTTCCAAATGAAAGAAAGAACTTAGGGAATTGAAAAGTTGAACCACAATACCTCGCTAAACTTCGCTAATTTTGTCACAATAACCGTTGTCTCAAACAAGCCAGAAGTAATTTTTCTCCCAAAATAACGATACAACTCCCCCAAGCATTGGGCAGCACCTAGAAAAAAACATATCTATAAACTTAGGAACATAAGACAAATAAAACAAGGACGAATAACTTCCAAAACAAATTCTAATGAGAGAGAGGGAGGGAAAGACTGTAATGGAACTTCATCAAATGTGTGGATTCTTCCTGTGCTTGATAGAATAAAAACCAAACAGTAAAAGCAAAACAGAATTTTTTTTCTGCTTAGGAGGGTGGCCAATATTAATCACGTATTACAAAACATCACTATAACGTAAAGCATTTACTCAGAAAATCATAGTGAACCATAGCTACTAAATAACAGCTTCCCAGTGGTCTTTACAAATATGAAACCAAACACATGGACAAACTCTATGGCATGTATGGATGCTTGCTGTGCTCGATGGAATGCATACCAAACAGCAAAAAAAAAGCCAAATATTTATTCTGCTTAGGAGGGTGACCAATTTTAATTATATTCCCAAACACTACAGTGACCTGCCGTTTTTAAATATTAAAAAATAGTTCCCAGACCTTACAAATATACAGCCTACCTGCAACTCGCTGAGGATCACTCCGCTTCCCATCCGAAAGAAACCCTTGTAAACTGCTAGCTCTAGAGTAAATCGAAATACTATCACCATTTGATATAATCTTCGCCATAGCTACTGATGCAAGATGACGTACCGGGCGCCGAGCACCAAGAGTTACAATAGAATACAAGGCATCCTCGCATTTTCTTTGCCATACTAATATAGACTCCTGAGATTCATGATCATTAAGAAGCCATCAGAAGATAGAACATCCAAGGATCAATCAAATTTTTAAAAATATGTACACAGTTACGTACATAAAGATTCTTGACTATAACGTTTCCTAGCTAGGTGTTCATTCTCAACAAAATACGAGGAATCTGAATACATATCTAGAAATGGAACCATAAATCAGTGCAGTCACGTTAATTAAGGAAGAAATTAGTGGCTTATGGAACTAAGAACTCTACTAGTTAATCTCAGATCAAGGTTTATGATAACGCTCATTCAACGAAGACTCATTCTTCCTCAGATACGAAAATGACGACGCTGAGCATTATAAAGCAAAACGAATAAAGATGAGAACAATCAAACGGAAACTGGAAGAAAAACCTTGGGCTCTTCGTCGATGGCGGAAATGAGATCAGAAAGGATCTCGAAACAGAGGAGAGGGTCAGGGTTTTTCTGCGATGCTGACGCCACAATCGACTCCAGCTGGGCGACCAGAACGCCGAATCGAGACAGAGGAACGTTGTCGCACAAATTATTCTTCGCCATTGGAACTCTAGAAGCAGCAGAAACATAGAGCGAAGCAAGGAGAAGGGAGACAAAGACGCCGAATATTTGTTTCAGATCTATCGGACTCAGAGAAGGAAAGCCGGAATTTGTTTCGGGGTCGGGTCAAGATAAATATATTAACCCACCCGATATGAGACAGGCGAAACATTAACCTGTATGGGCCAGGGTTACGGGTTGGGAGAGACTTTTCCAAAGTTCTTGACATGACTGTTCTTGTTCTCACACATCCGAAAATTTTATATGTTTTCAAAATAATATATTAGTATATTGTAAAGATTATGAGTAAAGACAAATCGAGACCCTCCAACTAAATCAAGAAAAAAAAAGTTGCAGAAACCAAGAAAGGAGAAAATAGACCCGATCTGAGCAAGGCCCACACGCAGCAAAACTCTGCTTTACCTCAAAATCAGCAACGGTCATTTGCAGTCTTGAATGTGCAAGAAGACAAGAAGAATATAGCTACGAGAAGTACTAAAATCTTGCACAAAAAGCATTTCGAAAAGCACTCTGCAAATAGCAACAAATTTGCAATCTTGGAAGAATCAACCGATGCATTACAAATGTTAAAAGATTAGAGAGGGATCCATTAGGGTTGTTTATGAGAGACTATATAAGCTTGTCATTTGTAAATGTTGAAGTTAAGTTGAAAAAAAAGCAATCTTTTTATAAAAATCCAATCTTTTTCTTTCTTCGTTCATGGTATCCGAGCCATGGAGCTATATACTTACCCATCTTTAAACATCATAAACTGTGTGAATATTAGACTCACTGAGAGAAACTATATGTTATGAAAAACTCAATTTGAAACATTTCTTTCTGGTCAAAGCTTGTTATGATTTGTAAATGGAGCAATCATTCAACCTCAACCCACTATCACAGTCCCAAACATCAATAGAGTAAACACAGAAGCGGAAAATCCAGAGTTTGGAGCATGGCAGAGAGCAGATCAAGTAGTCAAATCCTGGATTCTTGGCTCTCTCTCTGAAGATATCTTGGGAGAAGTGGTTGGATCTACTACAGCCAGAGAAGTGTGGGAAGCTTTGGCAAACCACTTCAACAGAGTTTCTTCTTCACGTCTCTTTGAGCTTCAGAGGAAACTTCAAGCCATCTCAAAAGGAGAAAAACCCATGAATAAGTATCTCAAGGAGGTGAAGAGTATATGTGAACAACTTGCTTCTATTGGAAGCCCTGTTAATGAGAAGATGAAAGTATTTGCAGTTCTTCATGGGTTGAGCAAAGAATATGAACCAATAAAGACAAGTGTAGAAGGTTCCATGGATGGATATCTTGTTCCAACTTTTGAGACCATAACTCACAGGTTGATAAGCTTTGATGATAGAATGCAAGGCTACATCACTGAATCTTCTGTCTTTCCTCATCTAGCCTTCACTCTATCCAGATATGATGCAAATGCAAGTCCGTACAGAGGAAGAGCCAACTATGGTATAAATAGAGGATGTGGCTCATTCTCTACAAGGGGTCGGGGCTTTCACCAACAGATTTTTTCATCAAGCTCAAGCTCAGTTAGTGGAGACAACAGACTTGTATGCCAGATTTGCGGAAAGACAAGACATCAAGCACTGAAGTGCTGGCACATATGATGAGCTTCTAAATTCCTTAGCAGCCATGAGAATCACTGATGTCACTGATAACACTGGCCAAGAATGGTACCCTGACTCTGGACCAACATCTCATATCACTAACTCACCAAAGAATTTGCAATAGTCACAGCCTTATACAGGAAGTAACACAGTAATGGTGGGAGGTGGTAACTATCTACCAATCACTCAAATTGGCTCATCAAGTCTTGCATCAACCTCAGGTAATCTACCATTAAAATATGTTTTTGTATCTCCGGATATAGTAAAATCCCTTATATCAGTTTCAAAACTTACCAAAGATTATCCATGTGCATTTGAATTTGATTGTGATGGTGTTCGTGTCAATGATAAGGAAACAAAGAGGTTGCTAATCTTGGGAAGCAGACATGATGAGTTTTATCTGTTGGAGAAAAATAACTTTCAAGTGTTCTACTCATCTAGGCAACAATCAACCAGTGATGAAGTATGGCATAGTCGTTTAGGGCACCCAAATCCACAAGTTCTCCAACAACTATTAGCAAAGAAAGCTATATCTATAAATAAAAGTACCAAGAAGATTTGTGAGGCATGTCAACTTGGGAAGAGCTCTAGATTACCTTTTCGGATTCAGTTTTTAGTGTTCCTAGACCCCTAGAGAAGATACATTGTGATCTCTGGAGCCCTTCTCCTTTTGTTTTAAATCAAGGTTTTAGATTTTATGTAGTGTTTATAGACAACTATTCAAGATTTAGTTGGTTCTACCCTTTAAAGATGAAATCAGACTTTTATGAAACCTTTATTGCATTTCAAGCAGTTGTTGAGAATCAGTTTCAGACTAAGATTGGATATTTTCAATGTGATAGTGGGGGTGAATTCATTAGTACAAAGTTTACAAAACAACTTGAATAATCTGGAATTTAACAATTGATTTCATGTCCATACACTCCATGAACAGAATGCCTCAAAAGTATTGGGTAGAAGCATACTCTGCCAACTTCTTGATAAATCTTCTTCCATCTACTTCATCAGTAAGTCCTTTTAAATTTCTAAATGGCTCAGCTCCTTGCTATACAACACTCAGAGGCTTTGGATGTGCATGTTTTCCTATGCTAAGGAATTAGGCAGTCAATAAACTGGAACCAAGGTCACTGAAATGTGTCTTTCTTGGTTACAATAGCAAATACAAAGGCTACATGTGCTTATTATCTTTAACTGGCCGTGTATATATAAGCAGGCACGTAATCTTTGATGAAGAAAGCTTCCCATTCACATATACTTACCAACATCTGTTGCCACAACTAGCACCTGGTCTCACTTCAGACTGATACAAAGGCTTCAAACCTTTCACGCAAAAACCAAGCAGTAAACATGCAGAAGAATAACCAAACTCGGTAATGATTCAGCATCACCCCCTACAGTCTACAAAAAAATTCAACTCACCAATCACCAGATCAAAATATGTCCCAACAATCATCTGGACATTCTTCACCACTTCCTCATCTTTCAGAAATTTCAACAAGTCAGTCAGAAAATCAATCACCATACCAACTCAGTTTAGAATCTCAGTCAAATGCAATGAATGGATTAAGTGGTGGTGTGTCTACTGCTAGTGAATCAGAAAGTCTTACGTATACGACAGACATAGATTCTGATCCTATAGGCAACAACTTTCTGAATTCACCAAGCATGACAAATACACAAACACAAGTTAATACCAGTAGTTCAAGTTCATCATCTTAAGCTGATTCATCAACACCAAATCAAACAGTTTCAAGCACACCTATCACCAACATCAGCAGTGCGGAATCATCACAGAGCAGTCATAGCAGTCCAAGTTCATCAACTCAAGCCAGCATCAATTTACAGCCAACTGGACACCATATGACAACTCGGCTGAAAGCTGGAATAGTTAAGCCAAATCCCAAGTATGTGTATTTGACATAGAAAAGTGCATACCTTGAGCCAAAAATAGTCACTGCAGCTTTAAAGGATGCAGGTTGGACTCAAGCTATGCAGAGTGAATTCAAACTTGCATTGAAACAAAGACATGGTCTTTAGTGCCATATGAACCTCATATGAATGTTCTTGGAAGTAAGTGGGTCTTCAGAATAAATTTGAAGGCAGATGGAACATTTGACAAACTCAAGGCCATATTAGTTGCTAAAGGTTTTGATCAAGCATAAGACATAGATTATCTAGAAACATACAATCCTGTAATTTGATCAGCCACTATAAGACTGGCTTTGCACACAACCACAATTTTGAATTGGGAACTTAAACAGATGAATGTAAAAAATGCCTTTCTATATGGAGATTTGAGTGAAATTGTATACATGATTCAACCAGCTGGGTTTGTAGATCAATCTAAGCCAAATTATGTGTGCAAATTGCACAAGTCTCTATATGGTTTAAAACAGTCTCCAAGAGCATGGTTTAATAAATTCAGTAACTACTTACTAGAATTTGGTTTTGTTTGCATTCTCAAAGACCCATCTTTATTCATTTATAAGCAAAGAAAAGATGTGATCATGTTGCTGCTCTATGTAGACAATATGGTGGTAACTGGAAACAACTCAAGTGCACTGCATAGACTTCTAACTAAGATGAACAACCAGTTCAAAATGAAGGACCTTGGAAAATTTCATTATTTCCTTGGAATTCAGATTCACAATCATCTTGGTGGATTGTTTTTGCCATAACAACAGTATGCAGAAGACTTGTTAGCTGTATCAGGAATGACTGATTGTGCTCCAATGCCAACACCACTACCCATTCAACTGGACAAAATCCCCAATCAACAAGAGCCATTCTCAAATCCAACTTATTTTAGAAGCCTTGCGGGTAAACTGCAATATCTCACACTCACAAGACCAAACATACAGCTCTCTTTGAACTATGTCTGCCAAAAGATGCATTCTCCCACTGTATATGACTTTGCTTTGCTTAAAAGGATCATTAGATACATCAAATGAACTATAACAATGGGGATTAATTTCACAAAGGCTGCAGACTTCACTCTTAGAGCCTATAGTGACAACGACTAGGCTGGTTGTAAGACAACCAGAAGATCTACAGGTGGATACTGCACATACTTGGGGACAAATCTGATCTCTTGGTCCTTTAGAAAGCAACAAACTGTCTCAAAAAGCTCAATAGAGGCAGAGTATCGCACACTCTCTGATACAACCTCTTGGTTATGTCAGGTTCTTAAGGAAATGGGCATACCACTTCATACCACTCCAAAAGTCTTCTGTGATAATCTCCCAGTTGTCTATCTCACAGCCAATCCTGCCTTTCATGCTAGAACTAAGCATTTGGAAGTTGATCATCATTACATTTGTGAAAGAGTTGCTTTGGGTTCAATAATAGTCACACATGTCCCTGCACAACATCAAATAGCTGGCATTTACACCCAGTCACTACCTTACAAGCCATTTGTTGATCTAAGGCTCAAACTTGGTGTTTTATTACCACGCACACCAAGTTTGAGGGGGGGGGGGGGGTAAACTTTAAGGAGTCAAAGACAAATCAAGACCCTCCAACTAAATCAGAAGCTTCAGTTTCAGAAACAAAGAAAGAAGAAAATAGGCCCAATTTGAGCAAGGTCCACACGCAGCAAAACTCTACCTTGCCTCAAAATCAACAACGGTCACTTGCAGTCTTGAGTGTGCAAGAAGACAAGAATAATACAACTATGAGATGTACTATAACCTTGCACAAAAAGCATTTTGAAAAGCACTCTGCAAATAGCAACAGATTTGCAGTCTTGGAAGAATCAACCGATGCATTACAAGTGTCAAAATATTAGAGAGGGATCCATTAGGGTTGTTCATGAACTTGAGACTATTTAAGCTTGTCATTTGTAATGTTGAAGTTAAGTTGAAAAGAAGCTGTCTTTTTATAAAAATCCAATCTTTTTCTTTCTTCTTTCATATATTACATTTGTAACAAAATAATTCCTTACAATATTATTTAGGATCCGAATGGTAATAATAAATTAAATAGTGCGAGATAGAAAAATAAGCGAGATGATACGTTTAAGTTCGGTGCAAGAAAAAAGTTGGCGATGTGGAACAACTGCGGTTTTAATAAAATTAGCGGTAGAAGATAATGTTTACATGGTAAATAAAAATTAACGGTGCTGAATAATATTTATAGTGCCGCATGTTTTTCTTAAAATAATATTAATATGTTTGATGCATGAAATAATTGGTTTTATTATTGAAAATTTAAAATTTTAGAAGAATTTCTGCAATAAATTTACTATACCTTAATATAACAAATAATTTCATAAAAATTCAAAAAAGTAGTGGACACTGTTTTATTGTTTTCTTCAACTGCATCTAGGGGTGGGCATTCAGATTTCAGTTCGGATTTGGTTAGGGTAATTCGAGTCTTAGATTTTTCGAGTTCGACCACATAGGACCTAAATTGGAACCGACTATAATAATTGTTTAGATGTTAATAAATTTCATTAAATATTATTTTAAGTAAAATACATGTCAAACGAGTGAAGAAAAAAATCATAGAATAAGTGGTCTAGTGGTTTTCATGTTTGAAGCTGGTCATTCGCATAACAGTTGCAATTATTCTTTTGCATCTAACTACAGTTGATTTAAAGCTTTATTTCTATTAGTTTGCTAAAAATTTCAGACATAGTTTTAGATTTCTAGATGTTACTTAATAAAATTAAACCTATTTAAACAGTTTTATACACAATTTTATAAAGATGGATAAACTTCAAATCAATTCGGCTTATGCTTAAGAAGCCAATTAACAAAAGACCTATGCTTACTCGGGTCATTTAAAC
>OVBE01000515.1:0-48909 GCA_900406425.1 Iberis pinnata | reverse complement strand
TGTGCACTTCCTTGGCTTTGTTCGAGACTTCACCAGAAACGTTGGAACTAAGACTGTAGAATCGAATTGTTGCATTGCAGGGCTGCCTGGGATCGATCCAGGTTCATTGCAAGACTGCTTGGGATCAATCCAGGTTNCGAGATCGATCCCGAGACTGTTGAGTGGGATCGATCTTGGTTCGCTGCAGAGGTGCTTGGGATCGATCCTGCATTGAGTTGGGATCGATCCTGCAGCTGCTTGGAGGTAAGTTCAGTCCATTCCACAGTTGAGTGCTGAATGGTAAGTCCATTCCAACGTCATGTGCTGTTTTTCCAGAATTTCTCAAATCCTTCCCAAAAATACCTGAAAGTCCTGAAAAACCTCCAAAATGCGTGCATATGCAAATTCTAATGCAAAAATCCTAAAAACACTAAAGTTAGTGAAATCAACTATAAATATGATGTATGCACGCTTTTAGACCTCAGAATCGATGCTAATTGATAAGTAAAAACCGTGAAAATTCAGAGTCATCACTACACTCCTTAGCAAAATGGGGGTATCAGAAAGAATGAATAAAAAAATAATGAACAAAGTGAGGTGTATGTTAGCTGAGTAAGGCTTTGGGAAACAGTTTTGGATAGAAGCTGCTTCTACAGCAGTGTATGTGATTAATAGATCACCCTATTCAGATATAAATTTTAAAGTCCCTGAAGAACTATGGACAGGAAATAAGCCTAGCTTAACTCACCTAAGGAGATTTGGGTGTGTATTTTATGTTCATGTAGTTCAAGACAAGATTAGTTTCTGGGCTGTGAAAGGATACTTCATGGGATATCCACAGGGAACAAAAGGATACAGAGTTTGGATTCCAGAACAAAGGAAGTGTACCATAAGCAGAAATATTACATTTCATGAAGAGCAAATCTTCAAAGACAATGTCACTCAAACAAAAGCAACAGGAAAAGGAAAGTCCAAGAAATCAAAAAGGATATTCATTCAAAGTTCAGGTGGAGCTGATACAGGATTAGGTGGAGCATCTTTAGAAAGTGAAAATTCAGAAGAAGAAGCTGATTCATCAAAGCAAGTAGCCAAAGTGGAAGCTACAGAACCAGAATCTTTGGACGAATATCTACTAGCAAGGGACAGAACTAGAAGAACTGCTATGCCACCATCATGGATGGAAGTGGGGATTTTGTGGCCTTTGCATTAGCATGCGCAAAGACTTTGGAAATTGATGAGCCTAAGACAGTTCAAAAAGCTAAGAGGAGTAAACATTGAAAGGAATGGAACTAAGCAATGAAAGAAGAAATGAAGTCTTTAAACAAGAACCATACTTGGGATTTAGTCCCAAAACTAGATAAGAAAAACTAGTAGGGTGCAAATGGATCTTCAAGTACAAGGAATGAATTCTGGGGGTTGAAGCACCAAGGTTTAAAGCTAGATTGGTGGCAAAGGGGTTTACACAAGTTGAAGGAATTTACTACAATGAGATCTTCTCACCAGTTGTTAAACATGTATCAAATAGAATTATGTTATCTATGGTAGCTAATTTTGATTTGGAATTGGAACAACTATATGTGAAGAAAATTTTCCTTCATGGGACATTGGATGAAGAAATATTCATGTTTCAACCAGAGGAGTTTGTCAAGAAAGAAAAAAAATCAAAAGTTTGTCTACGCAGGCAATCTCTATATGGATTAAAACAATCACCTAGGAAATGGAATCAAAGATTTAATGAGTTTATGAAATCAAAGGGTTTCATACGATATTCAAGGGACCCATGTGTATACTTCAAAGAAAGGGAGGTAAAGGATAGAATTTTCTTAATGATTTATGTTGATGATATGTTAGTTTGTTCACAGGATAAAGGAGGTATTCAAAAGTTGAAAGAAGGACTAATGGAGGTATTTGAGATGAAAGACTTAGGTCTAGCAACTTGTATACTAGGTATGGATATCATCATTGACATAAATAAAAGAATTCTGAAACTATCTCAGGAGAAGTACTTAAAACAGGTTCTAAGATCATGTAATATGCACGATGCTAGAGTTGTTATTACACCTGTTAATTCTCAGTTCAAGCTTAAGAGTTTGACAGAGGATGAGTTAGCAGTGGAAGCAGATTATATGGATAATGTACCCTATGGTAGTGCAATTGGCAGCTTAATGTATGCCATGATTGGATCCAGACCAGACCTTGGCTATGCAATCTGTCTGATCAGCAGATACATGGCTAAACCAGGAAGGAAACATTGGGAAGTAGTGAAGTGGGTATTAAGATACTTAACATGAGCTTCTAACATGTGTTTAACATTTTCTAAGCAGTTAAATTTTGATATTGTGGGTTATTGTGATTCGGACTATGCTACTGACCTTGACAAAAAAAGGTCAGTCTCTGGCTATGTTTTCCAGGTAGGTGGAAACACTGTTAGCTGGAGATCAACACTTCAAAGTGTTGTTGCACTATCCACTTTTAAGGCTGAGTATATGGAACTAACTAAAGCATCTAAGGAAGGACTAAGAACTTTGACTCTAAATATTATTTCATCATAGACCTAGTTGATGATGGTATTGTGGATCTTAGAAAGATCCACACTAGCCTAAACCCTTCTGACTGTCTAACTAAGAGCATACATGGTAAAAGCTTCGAGCAATGCCTCGTATCGCTCAAAGTCCTCCCCTGAGCCAATTTTGCACACCATTGAGATGCTCATGCCAGTTGGAAACCTCTTTCAAAATGCACAAGGAAGGAACATGATTAGTTTCTTCAGATTACTTATTAACTGGTGATATTTATATACGAATATATTTAAGTGTATATATATATATATATTTATCTTCAGCTGATTGAGCTAAATGAGGTTTGAGTTAGCTATCTAACCAAATTTTGTTTGAGGGTTTGTTGTCTTGTAAGTTTTTCTAGGTTATTTCTGCTCATTCTTACAACCAATCATAAGATGTGGAATAAGAAGATCTACAAAATCAAAAAGAAGAAGCCGAAGAGTCAGAGAGTTACCTCACACAGGGGAAATCAAAAGTCCATTCCGCCATACCCTTTTGCTATCTTTCAGTCTCTGCAAGACAGGAGAATCAATCAGAAGATTCATGATACAAGCACTCATCAATATGCTTAATCTAAAATTTCGGGTTTAAAGGAAAAAGTTTACCTTGGCGAGTTCTTGGCATGGTATCTTTTGTAGATTTGGCTTTGAGAAGGATGACCAAGGAAGTGGGTTCAATGGAGCAGTGGAAATGGATTTGGGAGATCAAGGGTCAGCTTAGGCTGTTTGAGTTCGTGTGTGAAGTCGGCTGAAGGTTAGGGTTAGGACAACCCGCGACAAAGGTGGAGATTGTGATAAGTTGGTCTCGGTTTATTGGGTTTTGGACCGGGTCAAAGTTTAGAGCTGGGCTTAACTGAAAAAGGAGCTAACATTCATCTGCTGGGCCATAAATTAGGCAAGGCCCAGTTCGCCTTTTGTCTCAAAACTTCGTCGCAAGCTTCATCTTGTTTGTTATAAGCTTGTTACAAACAGATGAAACAATGCAACTAATCACGCAAGAGAGAGAATTAGAGAAAGCAAGTTCTAAGAGAGACTACAGAGAAATCTGGGGTCTTGGAGTCTTTGAGAAAGTATTTCCTTGCGGTTAAGTGCAGGAAGAAGATTCACCAATCTTCTTCTTAATCTTCCTTTGTTTCTTGCCGGATCTCTTGCGGTGTGAATTTCCAGAGCCTGAGCTGGTTGTTGCTGGTTTAGAGGTAGAAAGGATCAAGTCATCAACCTTGTTCTTCATCCACCTGAATTCAAATCAGATCAGATGTTAGGTTTCGGTTTAGATTGTGTAACAAGAAACTTATTCAATCTAATAAAACCATGGAAGTTAGTCTTCTCCCAGATGTAGGATCAATGATCCGAAATGGGTCACCAAAGTTCTGATGTGTCTTTTAGTTCTTTTGTTTTCAGTTTTAGCAATCTTTGATCATACATTCACACAACACAAATTGAACAACTAAATTCAATCTATCTAATGTGAAAAGATTTCTTGGTGGATCTTGGGATCCAACCAAGTTTAATCCGTTACAAAACAAATTAAAGAAGGAGTGCCTACGAGCTGGTTCACTGGATTGAGAAGAGCATCCACCTTGAAATCCAAGAATGTTATGATTTTCAAGATCGAGACTGTTATTGAACGCTTCATCGTTCTAGAAGGGATAAATGCATACCCGTTTTCACTAATGCTTTAGTTTGTCCAACAAATCTCTCTTTATTGCACCATATTATTAGTGAACAGTATAAAGCCTACGAGCTGGTTCACTGGATAGAGAAGAGATTTTTATTAGCAGACAGACTAAAGCTTTTATTGCACCACATTATTAACGAAAAGCGGTATGTATCTATCCTTTCTAGAATGATGACTAATAATATTTTGATAATTCATGAATTAATGCATTCGTTGCATATTAGATCCATAAAATTAAGTCACATGGCTCTCGAGTTAGATATAGAAAATGAGTATGATAAGTTAAAGTGGGGTTTTGTGTTAAATATGATGCGACTGTTGGGTTTTGCAGAGAAGTGGTGCCAGTGGATTTTGTCATGCATCAGTATTGTGACATATTCTGTTTTGATTAGTGGGGAAAATACATCCGACTAGGGGTTTACGTTAAGGTGATCCAATTTTCCCTTACTTGTATATTATATGTACAGAAGTAGTATCTTTAATGTTACATATGCTGGGAAATTTGCATGGTTTTGGTGCTAGTCGTAATGGGCCTGAGATATCCCATATGATGTTTGCGGATGATTCATTAATTTTTTGTAGGACTAACATTTCTGAATGTGAAAAAATAATACATACATTGAGATTGTATGGGGTGTTGCCTGGGCAAAAAGTGAATTTTCATAAATCTTCTGTCACATTTGGGAAAGGTTGTTCACTTCCTATATAGGAAAGAGTAAAAAGAATGTTGGAAATTTCTAGAGTGGGAAGAATGGGGAGATATTTGGGTCTTCCAGAGAGAATTAATAAGAATAAAAGATAGTTTTTGACTATGTTAAGGATAGGATGGATGCTAAAATTAATAATTGGTATTCCCACATTTTGTCACCAGTATGGAAAGATTTCTTAATTAAGTCTGTAGCAATGGTTTTACCAACATATACCATGTCATGCTTCTTACTGCCAAAGCATACTATAAGGACGATTACACAATCTATTAGACGATTTTGGTGGTCATCAGAGAAGGATAAAAGCAAGATTCCTCAGGTGACATGGAAGACTATTACAAAAGTGAAGTCACAAGGAAAATTTGGATTTAGGGAGCTTCAAGATTTTAATATTGCCTTGATGGCAAAACAAAGTTGGTGAATATTGCAAAATCCAGATATTTTGCTAAGTAGGATGATGAAGGCAAAGTATCTCCTAAATTCAACGTTTTTGGAGGCTGGAGTACCATCCAGGTCTAGTCATGGTTGGAGAGGTTTAGTCCAAGGGGCTGCATTAATAAAGAAAAGGTGCTATTGGATTGTTGGTCAAGAAGATAAGATCAGAGTGTTTAAAGATAATTGGATGATCAAAGATCAAGATAACCCACGATCAGCTAGACCAATGAGTTGTGGATGCTGAAACCCATAATGAATTTTTAAAGGATTATCTTAATGAATTCGTTGTTCTTGTCAAAATTAGAAAGAAATCGCAACACAAACTCATGTCGAAAAGATATAGAGAAGAATAATATGTTCTTTATTGATTTTGATGAGTGTGTTTACACAAAGAGAAAAGATAGATCGATTTCTTAATTCTAGTTCTAAGCCCCCAAAAGATTCTAATGCTTCATTTCTCTCTCTTATTGCCTTATATCACTTTCCGCCTAGTCTGGATTGTTCTGATCTTCTCGGGTCGGTAGGATCACGATCTCGACGCTTCCCCCTTATCTCGGAACCATTCAGACCTAGTCTTCTCTTGTTCAGCTCGTAACGCCTTCTGAAAAGCTCGTCTACGACATGAGTAGCCGATCATTCAATTTCTATGCCTAGTTAGAAATCTACTGGGTGAGTCGTTTTGCATCTTGACACATGCTGAGCTGTTATCTAGGAAGTGACACTGGTTGGATTGGAAACCTGCTAAGGGGGTTTCGACACCAACGGATTAGCCCCCAGGTCTCCCTATGAGCTTAGCAAGTTGATTGACCTTCGGAAATTGGTGGAAATTCTCCTCGTATCCATACATATATCATTATGTATTTTCTTTTTAAGCCGATCTTCATTCATCATTTTTATTTAAAAATGTATGTGCCGTCATACGATATCCGCAAGTACATTTGAATCCTTCGTGTTGGGTTGGATAATTCCATTTTCCTCCAAAAATATAGCACTAGTTGGGCCGGTTTGTTACGAGTTGGATTGAGAAAGTCTCAACAGTCTCGCGATTGATTCTTATCTCTTCACGCGGCGCATCTCGACATTTTTGAATTTCAAAAGCACCATGATTACACCTACAAATGGCGGTTCCACGCACCTCGAGGCAGTTACTGCCACTATCCTCTCTCTCCTCAAGTACCTCGAACCGTCTCCCACTACGCTTTCAGCCATCCATTCCTTCTCTCTCTCTCTTTGCATCCTAAGGTATTGTCACTCAACTGCTTATTTCTCTTTAATTTTGCTAGGGTTTGTCCTTTCTCCCATTCAACTTGCTCTTTTCTTCTCTGATTTACTCTGGAATTTCTCTGGATTTTCGTCTTTTTTCGACTTTCTCTCTCCGTATTTCTTTTCCCCCTCGGTTTCCCAGCGATGTCAAGACAGTTGGCGTTTCGTTCTGGGAGTAGAGGTTCTTCGTCGCATCCTATGGCAAGCGCGAGTGTTGGAACTCCCATTGCTTCCAGTGCGAAGTCTAGGGCGTCCGCGACCCCTCAAATAAAGGCATTTTCTCCTTCTCGTTCATCCCTTACCTCCGTGAGAATGCTCTGGGAGCAGTTCGATCTTTCACTTGATGTCAGGTTTTTAATCCCGGATTCGGGCCAGTGTCCGGACAATCCCCCGTTGGGATTTGTCACTGTATATGAAATGTTTTTCAAGACTTGCGAGCTGCGCTTCTCTGTTCCTGAGCTGCTAGTTCGGTACCTGCATCGTCGGGGCATGACTCTGAGCCAACTGATGCCCAAAGGGGTCCGACATGCAATATTATTGATGATTCAGGCGAGAGAGAGAGAGAGAGAGGCTTCGAACTGAACTGCAACATGCTCGAGGTTGCTACGTATGTGAAGAGGGGAGAAAAGGGCAGCCTCTGGTACCTAGCCAACAAACCATATCAAGGGTTTGCGACCGGCCAAGCCTCCAAGGATGAAACGGATTGGGAACAATTTTACTTTTTTCTTGAAATAAACCATCTTTCTTTCGGGACTACGAGTCCTAGTGATTTACAATTTCTGTGGACCAGGGAGATTGGTGTGGATCCCTTCTCTCTTTTCCTTGAAATCGAATCTTACGTCTTTTTCCTTGTTCGACGAATTTGCGTTTTCTGGATGTGTTTATTCTTTTCATACTGATTGATTTTTGGGTGTTTTTGACAGATTAGGTTCCTTTTTCATTGTTATTTTGGTATTTGTCAGCTCTGCATCTGACCCAGGTCGAGGATCCATCTGCTCAATTCTTGAAGAATTGGAAACTCCTTGGGAAGAATCGACTGAACAATTGGAATACATTTGACGGGGAGAGAGTGTCTCACAATTGGCTGTCGCTGGAGCCGCTATCAAAAACGTCCTCAAGTAAGTACCCTACTTAGGTTTTATTCCGTTCTATTTGAGCCATATGGTGTCTGATGCGTGGCTTTCCTGCAGGTGTTCTGTCTCAGTGTCCATCCGTCTCTATGAAGAATTTTGTTCCGTATCGCAAAGCTTGTAGGTTGAAAAGCTCTCAAGGGGATCCCAGCTCGACTGGGTTCAGTGCTGCTCAAGAGACCAAGAACCCTAAGGATCAGGCTCCCATGGAGGTAGATCCTATTAAAGTTTCCGATTCATCATACGGTGATGAGCGTCGGGAAAAGACTGTTGGCTCCAGTAAGAAATCATCTCGCCTTCCTCCGATCCGACGTAGCACTCGCCACCTTGACGCCCCCTCGGAAAAAAGGGCTCGCACGCAGGAGACGTCCCCAGTTGGCGTTCATGATCATGGTGGTTTGCGTTTAGCTTTTCCTGGCCCAACCAGTCTCCTATGGTGGAAGAGAGGGACCTCTGTGCGGAGCTGATGTCCAAGCTCCGGTTAGATGGTCCCAAGGTCTATGATCACAGGTCGCTCTCTGTCCAGAAGGAATACGCTGACCGGACTCGCTCCCATACTGAGGTATGGTTATTGTGGTCCACATTTTAATCTTCTTCTGTTTTTTGATTTGGGAATCGAATTCTGAATTGATTGATGTGTGATTCTTTTTTCCATACTGCGGCTTTAGCTAACCGCCTGGTAGGGGTTTTGGATGACGAGCTGAGGAGAGCAAAGAAGAACTCTGGGATCGAGCTGACTGAGGATGCAATTGCGAGGGCTGATAAGGCTATTGTCAAGCTAAAATATGCGGTGAGGCGGGTTGAGGTGCTTACAAATGAGAACAGTAGATTGAGGGCCGAGGTAGTCGAGCTGGAAGATCTGAGCAAGAAGGATGTGAAAAGGTTGAGCGCGGAGGTAGCTCGTCTTGAAAAAGCTAAGAAAGATACGAAGTAGCAAGTGGCCTCCATGGCTAAGGAATTGGCGACCCTTATGAGGGACATGGATGATCAAATGGAGCAGAGGCTCAAAGAGAAAGAAGAGGAGATGACGGCACAGTTCGTCAAGAAGATGGATCAGGTGAAAGGGAAGGTGGCGAATGAAAGAGTGTATCAGGAGAAGTTAATGCAGGTGGAACAAATTAAGTGTAATCTCGAGCTGATCAAGCTGTTGAGAGAGGGGGGGGGGAGACCACGCTGGAGGCTGAGCAGAAAGGTTTGGAGAACGACCTGGGTGGGTTTAACGATGAGCTGGCTATGCTGGATTTCAAGGAACTGAACATGGAAAAGGACTAGACGGCGACGCCGAATGGGTCCGATCTGAGTGAGCCCTCTGAGCCCAACCCGGCCAAAGATATTAATCCCTATGGTATGAATCTCCCCTCTCTAAATACTGTTGAAAAGGTCATCACTGGAGGTAATGAAGATGAGGTTATGGTTGAGGAGGAAGCGGAGAAGGATGAGGTCGAGGGGCTCGATGCCGCTGCGGGCGGAGCACTTGACAAGGTGGTCGAAGTTGCTGTGCATATCAGGAAAATTGCAACTATTCTGAGGAAGGAAGCCCCCAAGGGGAATGAAGATAACACAACTGGCCAGGACCCGCATGCCTAAAGGCTCCTCCCTCTTATCTTGTTTGCCTCATCTAAGTTTTTGTCAAGATCTTTTTTAACCGTAATGATGCGTATTAGAATTACGCCGCATATGTTTGATAGTAAATATTGATATGCATTTTGCCATCAAAAGCGATTTGGCTGAAGCAACATGTTCTATTCGAGGGATCAGATGTTAAAAAGTACAATGAGTGTTTCGGCTGTTTGACAACGTTTGTTATATGTTTTAAAATGTTATTGTGAGACTGGGCTTGGCTTTAGANGTACAATGAGTGTTTCGGCTGTTTGACAACGTTTGTTATATGTTTTAAAATGTTATTGCGAGACTGGGCTTGGCTTTAGAGCTTATAACGTGTTGAGGGCTGCTCAGGCTGATACCCGCTGGGGGTGTGCGATGTATTATACGACTGGCCAAGCCGTACAATGTGATATGTTTGATTGTTTTTGTTTTGCGTGATGTGCTATGACGAAGGGGTATTTAAAGGTTTAGATAGTTTTACCATAGGGAGGCAAAAGTGCAGAGTCTAGGTGGTCCCTCGCAGGTGTAGTATAGTATTCTCCCCTCGATTTTGTTGGAGTATTGGTAGATAGGTCAAGCGAAAACGACAAAAACCGTAAAGGGTGGCGGTAGATAGCTTGGTGGACTTCAGGTGTTTAAACTTGTTGGTTAGGTGAGAGGTTGCACTATGCATGTTCGCAAGCAGGTCCATCAGTCTAGCGGGAGCCCCCTGTTGAGTCGGGCTGATTATTTAATGTGAAGGATAAATACGTCTCCCCCATTTTTTGAGAAAAATTAATAAAGAAGGAGAGGGCGGGCTGGGTCGGAGTGTGAAGGACGAATACATCTCCCCCATTTTTTGAGAAAAATTAAAAAAGAAGGAGAGGGCAGACTGGATTGGAGTGTGAAGGACGAATACATCTCCCCCATTTTTTGAGAAAATTTATTAAGAAGGAGAGGGCGGGCTGAGTCGGAGTGTGAAGGACGAATTGAGAAAAATTTATAAAGAAGGAGAGGGCGGGCTGGGTCGGAGTGTGAAGGAAGAATATATCTCCCCTATTCTTTTAGAAGAATTAATAAAGAAGGAGAGGTCTGATGCGAATTTTAGATTATGAATTACAATAGCTGAATTCCTGTCTAAGGAATTGCCTACGTACCCCTGTGATGGGGATCAAGCCGAGGTCGTAGTTCATTGATTTGAAAGGTACAAATATGCATGGAAATAAAATGGGAAATAATTTGGTAGTTATCAACAAAAATATTTCTTCAAGTGTTGAACGTTCCAAGGGTGTCGCTCTTTGTTTCATTCTTTGTCTTCTAGTTCGTATACTCCTTTCTTGATGACCTTAGATATTTTGTATGGTCCTTCTCATTTGATGCCTATTTTTCCTGCGTTCTTTTCAGCCCTTGCAGGGAAGACTTCCCGGAGCACGAGCTCTCCTTCGGCGAATCGTCTCTTCCTGATCTTTTTGTTGTAAAATCGTGCTACAACATTGTGGTAATATTGCAAGCGTATTGTCGTATGGTCTCTCCTATCATCAACGGTATCTGCTATGTCGATGAGAATCTGATCATTTTGGTCCGTGTTTTGAGGTGCCAGTTCAACTATGAGGCTGGCAACTTCGGTTTCAACTGGTGTTAGTGCCTCGGTTCTGTACACCAAAGTGAATGGCGAGTCGTTTTTTCCTCTTCTAGGAGTAGTTCGATAGGACCAGAGTACTCCCTCAAACTCGTCTGCCCATCTGCCCTTTTTGGCGTCCAACCTCTTCTTTAGTCCGTCTAAGATTGTTGTTCGCGGCCTCGGCTTGGCTGTTGGCCTGTGGGTAGTAAGGTGTTGAGAAAGTTAAATTTATGCACATTCATTCGCAAAAATCTTTGAATCGATCTGAGGCGAATTGGGGACCGTTGTCGATGTGGATTTCGTAGGGGATCCCATGGCGGAAAATTATGTTCTTCCAGATGAAGGACTCCACATTCTCAGATTTGACTTTGGCGAATGATTCGGCTTTTATCCACTTGGAGAATAGTCCGTTAGGACGAGGAGGAAACGCTTCTGTTTCGATCTATGCATTGGACCAGTTATGTCCATAGACCATCTCGTAAATGGGTAAGGCGTCGTGATGGATTGCTTTTCCTCGGTTGGTATGTATATCAATGGCGCGTGCTTTTGGCATTTTTTGCATTTCAACGCGTATTATTCGTAGTCCGTGATCATTGTTGGCCAGTAGTATCCATATCGCTTTATTTTGAATGCCAGCGCCCTGCCGCCTGAGTGATTTCCGCATGCTCCATCGTGCACCTCCCTTATTATCTTCTTTGTCTCCTGGCCAAATATGCACTTTAGTAGCGGGCCGGGTACGCTCCATTTGTAGAGGTTGCCATCTAGCTAGGTGTATCTAGCGCTTTTGGCCTTAAGTTTTCCGGCGTCCCATTTCTTTGGTGGCAAGAACCCATCTGTTATGTAAGCTAGTATTTCGATTCGCCAATCTATTTCCACTTCGACCTTGTCCGTTTCCATTGGGATCGCGTCCTCTCCGAAGTCTTCGGGATCTGGGTTGGCATTGTATTCCTTGATTGAATCCTGGATCACGCAGGTGGCTTTCGCGATGGCGATTTTTGGTCTATTGATGGTCTCAACTGGTATGACCCTGGTGGTTTGCGGGTCCGTAGTTGAGGCCAATGCGGTTAGGGCGTCGGTAGGTATATTTTCGCCTCTAAGGATTTTGACTAGGTCAAAGTCTGCAAATTAATTACAAAGGGTTTTTACCACGCTTAAGTACGCTTCCATTCTCTCGTCCCTAGTCTCGTATTCCCCGCTGAATTGGTTTGCTACTAGCTGGGAATCGCAATAGGCTGTTACCCGAATGGCTCCGATTGCTGTTGCTAGTCTCAGCCCAACAATCATTGCTTCGTACTCGGCTTCGTTGTTTGATGCCGCAAAATCCAATCGAAACTATTGCTCGACCATCTCCCCGGTTGGGGAGACCAAGCATACACCTACTCCAGAACCGTGTTTCGAGCTCGCCCAGTCTACGTATATTGACCATTTTGCTTCATCTGGTTGTGTTGCTGGATTCATCTGAGGTAATAATTTTATTAGGAAGTCCGCTAAGACATGAGATTTTGCGCAGGTTCGGCTTCTGAATTCTATGTCATGCTCACTGAGCTCGATAACCCATTTCGACAGTTTCCCTGACTGTTCGGAATGTGCAGGATTGTTCGAAAAGGTTGGTTCGAATACACCACGATTGAGTGAGACTGGAAAAAAGATCACAACTTCCGCGCTGAATGCACTACAGCCAGGGCCAACTTCTCTATTGTCGGGTACATGTTTCGGTGTCGTCTAAGATTTTGCTAAGGTAGAAGATTGGCATTTGGCTGCCTAGCTCTTCACGTACAAGAATTGAGCTGATTGCGTGGGAAGACACTGCTATGTAAAGATATAATGTCTCCCCCTCCTGGGGCTTCGAGAGGACTGGCGGTGTTATGAGGTAGGTTTTCAATTCTTTGAACGCTGATTCACATTTCTCGTCCCAAATGAATTTCTTGTTCCCCTTCAGGAGGTTGTAGAATGGAAGGCACTTGACAATTGATTTGGATATAAACCTGGTCCGAACGGATATGCGCCTAGTCATTCTCTGCACTTCTCTAGTGTTTTTTGGTTATGGCATTCTCAATAGCGCGTTGATTTATTTTGGATTGGCTTCGATCCCCCTTCTTGTCACCAAGTAGCCAAGGAATTCCCCCGAGGTTACCGCGGACGTGCACTTGGCTGGGTTCAGCTTCATCCTGTAGGTATTTAGTATTTGGAAACAGGTGCGCATGTCGCCCACGTGAGTATCTTTGTCGGAGGATTTAACGAGCATCTCGTCTATGTAAACTTCCATTTTTTCCCCAGCTATTCCAAGAACATTTTGTTGACTAAGCGTTGGTATATTGCGCCTGCATTCTTTAGGCCGAAAGGCATTACTTTGTAGCAATAGATGCCTCTGTACGTAGTGAAAGCGGTCTTTTCCCTATCATCGGGGTGCATGAGTATCTGATTGTAGCCCGAGAAGGCGTCCATGAATGAGAGCAGTTTGTAGTCGGTTGTGGCTTCGACAAGCTGATCTATGTTTGGCAACGGGAAACTGTTCTTGGAACACGCTTTCTTCAGGTCGATGAAGTCTATGCAGACTCTCCATTTGCCGTTCTTTTTCTTTACCACTACGGGGTTAGCCAGCCATTTCGGATATTTCACCTCTGTGATCGAGCCTGCTCCTAACAACTTTTCCACCTCGTCTCTGACTGCCTGAGTCCGCTCGGCCCCCAGTTTGCGCTTTTTCTGTTTAAGCGGCTTATAGATTGGGTCTGCATATAGCTCATGAAACATAATGTCCAAGCTTATTCCTGGTATATCTGTCATGTTCCACGCGAAGGTGTGCTTATTCTCCTCGAGGAAGGAGATCAGCTCCTCTTTCAAGTCTTTTTAGAGTTTCGACCCTATACCGATGCAGTGCTCCGGGTGTCTTGGGTATATGCAGTATTGCGTCACCTCGTCAAACTTGGGTTCCTCGTATGTCAGATCCGCAGGTGGGGTGGGCTCCCCAATCTGTAGTTGCTATAAGGACTTTTCTCTGAGTTTGAGTTCAGCCAGGTAGCAAGCTCGGATTGATCTTTGACTTCTTTTGATTATTCTGATCCCTTTCTTAGTCGGGAATTTGACGCATTGGTGGTACGTAGATGGGATAACCTTCATTGCGTTTATCCATGGTGTCCCCAGGATTGCGTTGTATATTTCGGGTTTGTCAATTACTGTGAATTCGATCATCCTCGATACCCCAGCTGCGTGCATTAGTAGTTTGATAGTTCTGATTGTCATGGATGTTTCACTGGTGAAGCCGGGTAGCGGCGCAGGTGGTCCTTTGATCCGCGAGAGGTCTATGTCCATCTTCGCTAAAGTTTCTTTGAAAATTAAATCTACCAAGCTCTCGTATCTATGATAACTCTTGCGATTTCATACTCTTCAAGGATCAATTCGATGACTAGGGGATCAGAATGAGGGACGTCGAGTCTTGTTGTGTCCGTTTCATCGAATGCTATAAAGTCGCCTGTCTCCAAGGGCTTGATTTTCCATTTCTCACACGATGCTGCCATGCACCCATATGCTTTCATTGCAATTACTGAGTTTAGGCCAAACTGGTGGCTCCCCATTATCATATTGATCCACTTTATGAATGGTGGGGTTGGCGCCATTTGAGGTAGTTCTTCTCGGTCTTGTTTTTTTTTTTNGGGGGGGGGGGTTGACCTCTTCGGCTTGGTCTTCTGTCCCCTGGTTGAGGTTGGTTGTCCTCGCCTTGCCGGGTTCCACTAACTCCCCAGACTGGTATTTGCTAAAAAGGAAAGACTTGAAGCTTCTGCATTCCTCGATCGAGTTTCCATTCTGATTGTGGTATTCACAATGCTTTTTGACGCTTCTTTGCTCCTCAGGTTGTTTCCATTGATTCCAAGGTCCATTCTTAGGTTTTCCTACAAAAAATGTTTGATTACTCATCGGGGGGTTTCGCCTCGGGGTAACGACCTAAGTTACTTGACCCTTTTCTCGGGTTCGTTTCTACATTTCGATTAGGTCATCTTCTATTCTTGCAAACACCTTTCCTCTGTGGAGAGCATCGTCGATCGTCGCTGGCGGATTTAGTATTAGGTTCTTTCTGAATTCAGATTCTCCCCATACCGCTTTTTGAGGGTGGCGATCGCGGCGTTGTCGGTTACGACCACTCTTGATATCACTACTTTGAATCTATCGATGAATTGTTGGAGGGGCTCGTTTGGACCCTGGGTCATACTCCACATATCTGCGTCTGAGATGTCTCTCTCGATGTACACCGAGTAGTGCTTTAAAACATCAGGCTCATCTGGTTGAAACTGTGGATTGATCCTTCGGAAGCCATGAGAGCCATGTGAGCACTGGTCCCTGCAGGTGTTCACTGAATAATTGGCAGTATCCTGCGTCCTTTTCGTGCTCATCGAACTGCGCTCGTCCGACTGCGATTCTGAAGGTGGTCATGTATGCGCTGGGATCCGTCTTTCCTTCATAGAAAGGGATTTTGATCTTTCCGGGGTTTCGTATTCTTGTATTCTTTATATGTGCGGCATACGGGCTCCAGAGTGTTTCCTCCATTAGTCGGTCCAGTTCTAGCGCCGAGCTTGTGGCCTGATGAACTTTGGAGTTCATTTGTCGAATGGCCTGTTGTAAGGAATCTTTCATCTCCTGGATCCCCTTGATCGATTGCTGAGATTGTTTGTGGGCGTGAGAAGATGGGATATGGGAGTCATCCTCCTATGCATCTGGTTCTCCCTCTGATTCCTCGGACAGGTCGATTATGTTCTTCTCATCTTCCGAAGCCTCGGGGCTTGGGGTGCGATTCAGCTGATCGGTCTTGCTATTGGTTTGGTCATCTCTCTGGTCGGGTTGTCCTCCCTTTAGGTTTCAATCGGGTGGGGTCCCCGTTGCATCAGTGCGGCATTCTCGCATCTTGACTGAGCACGGGGTTGGAGGAAAGCGTAGCCTCCTGGAATGTTCTCCCGAGACTGGGTATCGTCGTGCGGAAGTCCTGGTGGAGCGATGTCGTGAAGATGTTGCTCGGTCCAACCGTTTGGTTATTATCTTTGTTTGTTCTGCGGATTCCTTCGCCATCTGGTCGAGCCTGTCTAGCAGGGATCTGTTTATGGCGTCATGTGTCTCCAGTTTTTCGGACATGGATTGTACATATTGGAGGAGTGTTTGGATCGTGCTAGCATATCCGTCAGATGGTATGGATGTGTTTTCCGTCATGACGGAGTTGGATTTGGCTGCGTTTTTCCTTCTTGCATCAAAGAACTATTGTCTCTCCATAGACGGCGCCAATTTGTGGATGCTAAAACCCACAATAAAATTTTTAAAGGATTATCTTAATGAGGAATTCGTTGTTCTTGTCAAAATTAGAAAGAAATCGCAATACAAACTCAGGTCGAAAAGATATAGAGAAGAATAATATGATCTTTATTGATCTTGATGAGTGTGTTTACACAAAGAGAAAAGATAGATCAATTTCTTAATTCTAGTTCTAAGCCCCCAAAAGATTATAATGTTTCATTTCTCTCTCTTCTTGCCTTATATCCCTTCCGCCTAGTCCGGGTTGTTCCGATCTTCTCGGGTTGTTAGGATCACGATCTTGATGCTTCCCCCTTATCTTGGAACCGTTTGGACCTAGTCTTCTCTTGTCCAACTCGTAATCGCCTTCTGCCAAGCTCGTCTACGACATGAGTAGCCGATCATTCACTTTCTGTGCCTAGGTAGAAATCTGCTGGGTGAGTCTTTTTTACATCTTGACACATGCTGAGCTGTTATCTAGGAAGTGACACCGGTTGGGTTGGAAACCTGCTGAGGGGGTTTCAACACCAACATGCGTATAAGTTAGCATACTGATTTGTTGGTAAGGGATCTTCTAATGCATACAACTATTGAGTGGGATGCAGATAAATTGGCTACAATGTACATAGTGATGATATATTCCCATCGTAAGAATGATTGGGACGTCGATGATCAAGTTGTGTGATAAGTTGGTCTGAAGGCATTCTAGGACAAGAGAATATAATTTAAAATCAGGTTACTATGCTTCTTTGAGGGACAGAGAGGAGGTCCACAGACTTGAAACGAGTAGTATATTTAAGAAGTTATGGTCGGCTCCAATGCCTCCAAAACTTCATACTTTTTGGTGGAGGATGATTGATAGGTTCTGGTTTTAATCCCTAAAACTACATTGCAGAGAACATATCACCATAGTATAGTAAAGGGTTGAATCGCACAAGGTTCAGATAGTGCGACTCTTAGTTCTAAAATCGATTCTAGCTAAGACAGAAACAAAAGAGAGATTGTTTTTGAACGATTAAAAATTAAAGCGAATGTAAATCAATAAACTAAAACACTAGGCGATATGGAAGTTCCTTAGGTATTCAAGTTTGAAGTTCAGGTTGACAAACAAGATTAACAAATGAAATTAGTTCTCAACTCAAAAGACGACAATAAACTAATCTCCTCCCGAAGTATTAGATCCCTATGATAGAATTGCTAAGAAATAAAGACTAACCTTCTCCCGAAATCTTAGATCTCTAAATTAGACAATTAAATCATGCATTGATTACACATTCGATATGTTCATAAGCATCAAATACAACACTCCCCCAAGCAGAGATACTTATTCATCTAGACTAGATCATATTAAATAAATCAAATCTCTTTGTATTTATTAACCTAAAATCATGAACTAGGTGATCAAGCTAATTCAAGAAATGATAACAAATCTAGACTAAGAACCTAAGAAATTGAGGACGAAAACGTCTTTTTGGAAATCTTCAAGTTATCTCGAGCATATGGATCGATCGATCGATCTGACGTCCTTTTACTTCATGGATCGATCGATCTGATTTCCTTTTACTTCATGGGTCGATCAATCTAAGTGTGGATCGATCTATCTAAGTGTGGATCGATCGATCTAAGTGTGGATCGATCGATCCAAATTTCCGTAAGTTTGATAAGCTTCTGGATCGATCGATCTCCACATAGATCGATCGATCTACTCCCTCACGTATTGCACATGTTTCTTGTGGCCAATTTGAGTCAAAATCTCAGCTCATTCCAATTTTGGGAACATCTTCAAATGTCGATTAAGTTTTGGGTTTTCTGCTGAACTCTGCTTCTGCATTTGTAAAATCGCATCCATTTTGTGCACAAATTCAAATTTTTCTCCAGAACGTCCAAAACACATAGAAACATGAAAATATGTCAAAAACATTAGTAAAATAATCGAATGATGTCAACTAGGAAGTATAAATACCCACTAAAAAGCATCAAAATCGAGTGATTTCAATTCCCCCAGACTTAGATATTTGCTTGTCCTCAAGTGAAGCAAGATCCAATCCAGAGAAAAGGTTTTGAAACCACAGAGGAACTCTCAGAATCTCAGCAACCTCAAGTATAAATATCAAAACTCAAAAGATAATGATCCTAAACAACCACTATGAAAGAACTGTTTACCACCACATAACCAAAAGCATGTTTCCTACTTTAAATCCAATATTAATCAAACCATCAAGTCATCTCAACCAGCTCAGTAATTTCAATTTAGTTAAGATTAATGCATTCTCGCCTATGGGGTATCGATTCATGCGCACAAGCACCTCTTCTTTCAAAATGTCCATACCAAACAGAGCATCAATCGACTTCTGGTCCTGATCCTTTTCCCCCTTTCTCACTTCTTTTTTTATTTTCTTTTTAATTCTTTTCTTTTTATTCCTTTTTTCATTTCTCCGCTTTTCTTTTCTTTTACTTTTTTAGCAGTTGACAATTCGCTGGGTTTGACTACGGACTTGTAGGTCACGCTTTTAACCCTTTTTTGAACCGTTTTTTATAATATGAAGGGAGAGAGAGAAAGGATCCGGATCATACTGAAAGAACTTGTTAGTTTTACAAAACACTGAAGAGCAAGGCACTCAACATTCAAAGTATCTTACCACCACAAGCAAGAAAAATAAGTTCAAATTAAGTCCTATCATGGCAGAGCTAGCATCAAATCATCAACAATCCAAAAGACTCAGACATTTGGAAACAAAATAATCAGCAATGGGGGTTCCAATCCTAAACATATCAGTTAAATCTAGGCCAATAATCTAAAAAGATCAGTACTATACACACATTAGGTTGGTTATCATCACAGATTTTCGTCATTGATCCTTCGACTCGACTAAACACGACTAAATCAAAAACGAAAAATTTTGAAAATTTTCACCAATCTGACGAAACATCCAAAAAAAAACACAAAACATGGTTATTAGCTATACTCCCTCCCCCAGACTTACTTCACACCATCCCGGTAAAATAAATCTATGAGAAGGAATAATGACCATAATAAAGAATAAATAGATAAAATGAATAGTTCAAAAGAGTTTCATTAATTACCTGGAACAAGAGATCGGCTGGTTTCTAAACAACGATGGATCGATTGATCTCTAATAACATTTTTGGAAATCCATGGGCATGGGTCGATCGATCCATAGACGGATTGATCGATCGTTATGTCTGACCAAATTCCTAAAATTTCCTAAAACATTTCTTAAACTCACAACTAAAAATTAATAGGTTGGTAAACTAAATAGAACTAACTCAAAACAAAAACCATAAAGGAAGAAAAATCAAATTAGTGGGTTGTCTCCCACTCAGCGCTTTATTTAACGTCAATAGCTAGACGAACTTACCTTATATGTTGAATCTAATTCTGCACCAATAGAGGCAATAGATCAACCATCCACCTCTGAGATCTGCAGCTTCAACACTTTATTCATCGTTGCCTTTTTGAAATTCGTCCCCTTGTCTTTAAGATCTTGAACAAATGGAATTCTAACCTTACAGAAAGGTTTTGGAAAACCCTTACTCTTTACCCTATACTCGACCCATTCTTCGCTCATTGACTTAGGAATCAAAGATAGATGAGCGGTCTTTTTGACCTCTTTAATATTCCCTTCACTGTTATTCTTGTCCTTTGAAGCTGGTTTTGAAGCACCTTTAACCTTTCCTTGGTTAGTAAAATCCAACTCAGCATTTTCATTGATCTTCTTCAAGTTTATCTTACCCCTTTTCTTGACTCTTGGGGTTGAATACTTGATTGGAACTTGACATTCTTTGTGCATGACTTTGACATCAGAATCTTCAGATTCGACTCGGGAATCCCGCGCCTCTTTTACCTCTTTGATCATGATGATCCTTGATGTAGGAATGTAAGGTACTAAGGGATAATAGTACGTTTTCTGGATGTTCGTAAGATAGATGCGCTTCTTGGTAACACATTCAAATTCAAGTTCTAATAGATAGGAGAAAACTTCAAATCACAATATGCTTCAGGAGATAAATGATCATGCAAGTTCACATTCCTAGCAAGGTGAAGTTTTAATTCAGACTAGTTCAAGATGCATTAGACAACTAATAACTATGGCACTTACATTTTCTAAGAAACAATATATTTACAAGGTTATCATCTTCCTAGCTTCCTATGCAAATGCAAATGAACAACCTATAAGTCTAACATCCTAGATGCAACTATATGAACACTCTATTTTTGAAAACGATTTTCGAAAAAATTTCAATTTTTTTGGTTTCTGTATGCCTTAGATGCAAAATTGAAATAAGAAAACTAGTAAACATGATCAGTACCTCCTAAACTTTCCCACAAACTTAAATTACACAGTCCTTGTGTAATAAAAGTTTGAAAAAGGGTTTAGGACCAAAATGCAGCAACAGAAAAGAAATATGCTATGGTATATACAATGAAATGGGTTTGGAGTGGTATCGTTTTCAGGTTGAGTTGAAAAAGATGGCTGCAATGGCTTAGCAGAAATTTGGTCTCGGGAGTTGAATGCACAATGTGACCAGCCTTGCTTGATGTCATTTTAGTGCGGCTTGATCACACGCATTTGGCTGCTCGATCATAATGCCTTCGGTGGCTCGAAGAAATCATTTTTGTGGCTCGATGAAAAGCTTGGAAACGGCTCGATGCCAACGTTGGCGTGGTGCAATCGAAGAGTGCTTGTCCGCGGCTCGATCACACTTCATCCGGCTTGATGAAAGCGTTGAAGTGGCTCGATCTAATGCTTCATGTGGCTCGGTCAGAACTTAAACAAAGTGATTTGGACTCCACCAAAGCGTCATAGTTTTGGCTTAGTAATTTCTCTTCACCAATTTAAAACGTGTTTCGGGCTCGCCTGTGATTTCCTCAAGTTGACCCAACTTTCCTCTTTTCCCATACCAAGTGTCCACAGCTTGATCGATGGTACCTAAAACACCAAAACCAAACAAAAACTTAAATGCGTGAAAAGAGGTACTTAAACATAAATTTAAAGACATCATATGTACAAGGATAAACATGGGACTTCCTCCCAAGTGAGCTTGTTTAAAGTCACTAAGCTTGACGTCCTGTTTCTAAAATTAATGACCTTGAGACAACTTCCCAAGGAGAACCAAGGTCTCTTCTGAAATGACTCTGTTAGCCAAATAAGGTTTGATTCTTTGCCCATTCACTGTAAACTCTTCTCCAGACTTTGCAATGAGGGTAACTGCACCGTATGGCAAAACTTTTTTCACCAAAAATGGTCCACACCATCTTAACTTGAGCTTCCCTGGGAACAACTTGAGCCTTGAGTTGAATAGAAGTACTTGATCACCGGCATTGAATTCCCTGATTAAGATCTTCTTGTCATGAAACACCTTGGTCATTTCCTTGTATATTTTGGAACTTTCATAAGCGTTGAGCATTTCTTCCTCGAGTTCATGCATGTCTATCTCCCTCTTTACCTGAGCTGTCCTGAGGTCGAAGTTCAGGAGTTTAGTCGCCCAAAGTGCTTTATACTCGACTTCAACTGGTAGGTGGCATGCTTTTCCCTAGAGGAGTTGAAAAGGTGTTCGTCCTATTGGGGTCTTAAAAGTCGTCCAATATGCCCACAGTGCGTCATCTAGCTTTGTTGACCAATATCTTCGTGAGGTCCCAACGACTTTTACTAGAATAGCCTTGATCTGCCTGTTTGAGACTTCAACTTGTCCACTTGTTTGGGGATGATAGGGTGTTGCCACCTTCTGTTTCACTCCATATTTATTCAACAGATTCTCAAACGCTTTATTTACGAAGTGAGAATCACCATCACTGATTACCACCCTTGGAATCCCAAATCTTGGGAAAATTATGGTTTTGGAAAGCTTGAGAACCACTTTTGCATCATTGGTAGGACTTGCAATTGCTTCCACCTATTTAGAAACGTAATTGACAACCACCTGAATATAGCTTTTTCCAAAAGATGGGGGGTTGAACGGTCCCATGAAATCAATGCCCCAAACATCGAACACTTCAACCTCCAGGATTGGATTCAGAGGCATCTCATTCATCTTTCAAATATTACATGCTCTCTGACATGGATCACACGTAGAGATGAAACCATGTGTGTCCTTAAACATGGTTGGCCACCACAGACCAGCCTGCAAGATCTTCTGAACAGTGTTGAATTTTGCAAAGTGTCCTCCATAAGTAGAAAAGTGACAGTGTTCCAAAACTCCCCTCACTTCATCCTCAGCTATGCACCTTCTGAATAATCCGTCTGGGCCTTTCTTGTAGAGAAAAGGGTCGTCCCTATAATAATGATTCACATCACTTAGGAATTTCTTCTTTTTATAATCATCAAAATATTCATGAATTTTTCCACATACCTTGAAGTTAATAAGTCTGCATACCATGGTACTGCCTTTGTGGTTACCACCTCTGCCTCAACAAAAGCACAAGTATGGATCATCATGAGCTGCTCCTCAGGCATAGAGGCATCAATTGTAAATGAGTCTTCAATCCTCATTCTTGGCAAGTGATATGCTACTCCATTTTCAATACCCTTCTTATCTACTATCTCCATGTCAAACTCTTGCAATAAGATAATCCATCTCAACAGTCTCGGTTTAGTGTCCTTCTTTGCATAGATACGTCTCAGTGTAGCATGATCAGTATAGACTATCACATTCGAACCAACCAAGTAGCTTTTGAATTTTTCAAATGCGAAGACGGCTGCTAAAAAGTCCTTCTCTATTGTTGCATATTTTGCCTGAGCATCATCCATGCTTCTACTAGCATAGTAGATGACATGCACCTTCTTATCTATCTTCTGCCCCAAAACAGCTCCAACTGCATAATCTGAGGCGTCATACATGATCTCGCACGGGTAATCCCAGTTTAGGGCTTGGATTATAGGGGCATATACCAAGGCTTCCTTGATGTGGTGTAATGCCTTGAGACATTCAGAGTCGAAGTTAAACTCAGTTTCTTTGCACAATAGCCTTATCATAGGTCTTGCTATCTTTGAAAAGTCCTTGATAAATCTTTTGTAAAACCCTGCATGCCCAAGAAACTCCTCACACCCTTCACTGTCCTTGGTAGTTGTAGTTACATCATGACATCAATATTTTCCTTGTTTACTTATATCCTTTTTTCAGAGATTTTGTGACCCAGGACAATTCCTTCCCTCACTATGAAGTGACACTTTTCCCAGTTTAGGACCAAGCTTGTTTCCTCGCAGCTGGTGAGTACCTTACACAAATTAAACAAGCAGGAGGAGAAAGAAGAGTCATACACGGAGAAATCATCCATGAACACCTCTACTATCTCCTTGATTAAATATGAAAAGATTGAAGTCATGCACCTTTGAAAGGTGGCAGGTGCATTGCAAAGGCCAAATGGCATTCTTCTATATGCAAAAGTACCACAAGGGCAGATGAAAGTGGTTTTTTCCTGATCTTGAGGGTGGATGGGGATTTTTAAAAATCCACTATAACCATCAAGAAAACAATAGTAAGGGTGGTTTGCTAGGCGCTCTAACATTTGGTCAATGAAGGGTAATGGAAAATGATATTTTCTAGATGCAGCATTCAACTTCCTGTAATCAATGCCCATTTTATGACCAGTGATTGTTCGGGTTGGTATCAGTTCATCCTTATTGTTTTTTATCACGGTAATTCCTCCTTTTTTGGCGATACAATGAACTGGTGATATCCAAGTACTATCTAAGATAGGGTAGATAACACCAGCATCCAACAGTTTAAGGATTTTCTTTTTTTGCCACTTCTTTTAAATTAGGATTTAGCCTTCTTTGGGGTTCAAAGCTAGAGTAGGATTCATTTTCAAGATTGATTCTATGAGGGCATAGATTAGGTGTTAGTCCTTTAATTTCATCCAATGAATACCTTATAGCTCTCCTAAACTTCCTTAATTCAGTCAACAACAAATCTAGCTCATTATCACTAAGTTCATCATTTACTATGAGAGGGTATGTTGAGTTAGGTCCAAGAAAAGCGTACCTTAGCCCTTTTGGAAGTGGTTTTAGTTTTACAGGTGGTGCCTTAAGTTCAGACCAGTCCTCAGATGTTGCAGATTCTGCTTGAGTTCAACCTTCTCAGCAACTGAGAACACCATACCTTTTAGTCCATGAATGTCTTCGAATGGTTGTTCAGGTTTCAATGGTCCATGTGAGTCCAATATCATCTTGTACCCCAAAATTTCATTATGTAGATACCCTTTATACCCATCCTTGGTCAATGATGTTCTCAGATGATCCCCTTCATTAATCTCTTCCAAGAGTTCATCAGCAAGTTGATCCATCTCTTCTATGTAGAAATCTCCCCATTTGCAGTTGGTTTCTTCATCATTTCTTGAATATCGAATGTCATCTTCAGATCCTTACCCATATTAAGTTGAATCTTCCCTTTCTGAACGTCAATAACAGCTCCAACAGTTGCTAAAAATGGTCTACCCAGAATCAGGGGATCTCTAGGTTCTTCACTTATATCTAAAACCACAAAATCAGTTGGGATCTCAGCTACTCCAACCTTCACATGTAGGTCTTCAAGAACTCCATGTGGAACTCGCACTGATCGATCTGCAAGTACTAGAGAGATATTGCAGGACTTGAAACTACTGAAGCCTACCTTCCTAGCAACTGATAAAGCCATAAGACTAATTGATGCTCCTAGGTCGCACAAGCACTTGTCAAATGATAAAGGACCTAGTGAACAAGGTAAGGTGAATGATCTTGGATCTGATAACTTCTTTGGGATTGAGGTCTTTGTGATAATTGCACTACACTCTTCACTTAGAACTACCATTCCCTGAATTTATTTTCCTCTCTTGGTGATAGCGTCCTTCAGAAACTTCGTGTATGGAGGCATCAGAGTGATTGCGTCAAAAGTGGCACCTTAATTTCAGTGTCCTTCATATACTTCTGAAAAACGCTCTTGTGCTTTGCCATGATTTCCTTATTGAATCTAAAAGGAAATGGTAATCTCAGAACGTATGGTGGTGGTATGAAGGGTGTGTCCTTCTTCTGAGAATCAGTTGGTTTCTCATCTGAAATTGGCTTGACCTTGTCAACTGATGGTAGTTGTATAGGTTTATGAGAATCCGTTTTTACAGGTTCGTCTTCTTCAGCTTTAGTTGGGTGTAATTCCTCCCCATCTTGGACAACATTGTCCCCAGTGTTAAGAATAGATTCGCGTGGTGGTAAAACTTTACCACTTCGCAAGGTGATGGCATTGACATGAGCAAAATCTTTGGGGTTTTGAACAGACTTCCCTGGGAGTTGAGTTGTTGGCTTGGGTGCAGAAGAGGAAGTACTCATACTCTACAGATACTTGACCTTAGAGGTCAAAATGTCAAACTTCTGATGGAGGTCATTGTATGAACAATTGATATGCGTCTTCAGGTCAGCCATCCTGTGGTTAAGGTCACCAAACTTCTTTGATGTCTCCATGACACTATTGGTTTGACCCTGAAGAATATGTTGTAACATGGTTTCAATGTTGGAAGGTTGAGCTAGAGGTTGGGTAGAGGTAAGACCATGAGGTGCACCGGCGTGTTGTTTTTGCTGTGGTGGTTGCTGAAAACTACCTTGGTGTTGTTGCTTTTGGAAGAAACCACAGTTCTTAGCATAGGCCCTATTCGTTTTCCAGTCGCTAGCGGCAGCGATTAGCTGCAGCAATTAGCTGCAGCTGTTATCAGTCGCTGGTTATGTTCGTTTGCCAGTCGCTAGCGGCAGCGATTAGCAGTCGCTGAATCTATTTTGAGACGCTAGAAAATTTAGCAGCTAAAATTTTTAATCGCTAGTCGCAGCGACTAATCGCTGCGATTAATCGCTGGTCCAGCGACTGACAAACGAACACAATTTTAATCGCTGCCGCTAGTGACTGACAAACGAACAGGGTCATAGTTGATGAACGGCTGAATATTTTGTTGTGGTTGCGGTGGATACACTTGGTCGTAGGGGTTGGCTACATTGTTGCTTATGTATGAGAGACCAGGGTTGTTGGAGTAGTTAAGGAACCCTTTGTTATATCCACTCTGATTTTGTACAAAGCTTATCTCCTCGTGCTGGTTAGCCTCCCCAGCTTGAATCTAAATTTGCTCTTCATCAGTGATGAAGTGAAATTGGTGTTGTTGACCAAGTAGCCATATGTCCAACTTCTCATTTAGAGCCTTGATATCTTTCCTTGTCTTATCATCCGGTTCAAAGCCACCTCAAGGTATACGCTCATAGTCTTCACTATATATCCCATCAGATTGAGCATGGTTTTCCACAAGTTCCAAACTTCATCAATATTCTTGTTGAGGAAGTTCTGGTTGCTTACAGTGTCAAGAAACATCCTTATCTTTGGTTGTGCACCACGATAGAGTGTGCTGAGGATTGATACTGCATAGTGTTGTTCTTGAAGCGTTCCCATGCTTCAGAGAAGGTTTCAGCGTTTCGCTGTGCGAAACCAGAGATATCATTTCTCAGTCTTGCTGAGCGAGAGGTGGAGAAGAATTTGGCAAAAAAATCTTTCTTGCAAGCATCCCAGGTGGTGATGGAGTTCTTGGGAAGAGACTTCTCCCATTGATGTGCCTTCTCTCCCAAAGAGAATGGGAAGAGACGTAGCTTAAAAGCATCCTCACTCACACCATTGATCTTGTGAGGCTGAAGAAGCGATCAAACTCGTCCAGGTGATCGAGTGGATCCTCCATAGGCAGACCATGGAAATTGTTCCCCTGCACCATTGCTATCAAGTTGTGCTTGATCTCGAAGTTGGTGTTCTAAACTGCAGGCGGGTTGATTCCATGACGAATGGTGTGAGTGTTTGGGTTCTCACCAGCACCGATAGTGTGTTGGTTATCTCGTTCAATGTTGTCTTCCATTTGTAAGTCCAACCTCCTTAAGTGTTCCAGACGTTCTTGTTCACATCTCGCGCGAGAGTATTCTCGTTTAAGAGCTCTGATGTCTTCAACGGTGGGAATTAAGTTTGTTGGTCCTCTGCTTCTCAAGTTCATACACGGCTATGAAAGTACCTGAAAAGAAAGCAAAGGAAAACAAGGTGAGTATGGTAGTAAAAAGAAACTTTATCTTTAGAGATCCAGAATCCAGAATATAGCAAACAAACACCCAATTGGCGATGACGCCAAATTGATAACAAGGTTTTTCTATCTTGTTTGTGAGATCAATTCCTATCTATACAATCATGTCATTGTAGCATAGATAAGGTCTCAATCCAAATGGGTGTGATGCTAACAATCTTGATGCATATGAAACTACTAAGTCAAGCTAACAATAAAGGGGGGGGGGGTTTCTAACAAGTCCTAAGAAAAAAGCATGCAGAAAAACTAAAACATGGAAAGGAAACGAACACTAACATGCACTGGAAAATACTAAGCATGAAAGGAGGAAAGTAAAAAGGGTAAAGATGCAATCAAATGGGAAACAGCTCATGAGGACAAGGGTAATTAATTAGATATCCTTCCTGAACTACCTAAGCACCTAACATACCTCAGAAAATTAGCTACCCTTAGACATCAAACTCATATGCAACCAAGTCCAATCTCTTGATAAATGGAATCATCCTAAGCAATCACCATACTAACTCTCGTTAGCGGTACACTACCTAGCAGGCATGAAGAACAAATCTACTAAAGCCAATAACCACCCTAAACATCTAATCTCTTAGGCTATGATATGCAAATCTCTGAAATCGCCATGTTCAAGCATTTCATTGAACACCTTCTGAGTGTTGAAATGCCTAAAATCATATTTCAATTCATCATAAAGAAATTAGCATGAAGAGCAATGAAACAGAAGGGATCTATATGCTATCAAACTTAGGAGCCTAGGAGGAACAAGAAATCAACACTAGTCTACCCCATCCTCAGGAACTTAGGGAAACTACTCTCTATACATGGTGGGTATGAAACCAGGAAAACCAGAAATCATAACTTCAAAACCAAACATCATGATCAAAAGTCAAACTATGAAGAACATCAAGAACACAAACCCATAAAATAAGAACAGCAATGAAACAGTAACAAACTCATGAATAATGATCAAGTTAAAGACGAGATTAAGATGGAAAACAGAAGATCAACATGCACCAGATAGATCACAACCTTAAACTAAACAAAAAAATGAAGAAATAAGAAGATAAACAAGACTTTTATAAGAAATTAGCTTTTTATCACCAAGAACATCAAAGCAAAATATAGCGAATATTAAACCTAAGAACAAACCCAAAATGGCAACAAAAATCAAGCTTAGCCTAAAAGGAGGCGTTTTGGGGTTTATATAGTGGTTAAGAAAAACCCTAAAAATGCTAAAAGACAAAACATAATGATTGATCTTGGTCTTGGGTTTGGTTCGTCCTGAAACAGAGTAGGTCGGGTCAGAGATGCTTGGCTCGATCATGGTGATCGAGCTATGAAGAATAGTGACCGATCCAGCAAGGAGAGTGATCGAGGCGGGGCCGAGGTGCTTGGGACCAAGGTGAAGTGATTGATCCAAAGGATGTTGGTGATCGAGCCAAAATATGTTTGTGATCGAGCCAAAATATGCTTGGTTCGATGAGAGCTCGGTCCAGGGTCGAGACAAAAAAATCCTAGCGATCGAGCCAAAGACTTCAGATCGAGGCGGCTGGAAGGTGATGATCGAGCCGGATTCAAGGTGGCTCGATGTGGAAGTTACTTTAGGCACGATGGGACCAATATAAGAGTTTGAGTCGGGTGAGCTTCGGGTGATCAAGGCATATGCGGTCGTGACCGAGGCAATAAAGAAGATGATCGAGGCCGTGAAGATGCGGTTGGATAATGCCGAGTGATCGAGGGGTCATGATCGATCCAAATTGGAGTTTGGTCGAGGCGGTTCATGTGGCTCGATGTAAACAATGGTGGCTCGATCAGAGCATTGTGGTAGCTCGACCAAAAGTTGAGTTGTGGCTCGATCAGAGCATTGTGGTAACTTGATCAAGATTTGAGTTGTGGCTCGATCAGAGCATTGTGGTGGCTCGATGAGATTTTGCTTCTTGGCTTGATCAGAGAGTTGGCTTGGTCTTTCCTTCTCCTTCTCTAAAATTACAATGATGTTCTGCAAGTTCCCTAAAATCCTAAAAAATCTCCAAAATGCACATATATACGAATGCTAATGCAGAATTCCCAAAAAAATGCAAATTTACTAAGAATTTCATAGGAATGCAACCTGTTGACATAAAGTAACCCTAAAATGATGGTAAATAGCATCTCAAAACCACTAAAATGCAGAGACATCAAGCTGCTTGTTGGAAACCAGGTTGAGAGGCGCTGTTGAAAACCACCTGATTTCTAGCCAAATGATTGCCAGACTTCTGTGCAAAGGTATTTTGTTGGGGAGGATATGATTGATCTTGAGGATTCGCAACATTTTTACTCCTCCAAGAGAGATTACCTTTCTACATCCTCAGCAAAACTAACATGCTTCTCATTTTGTTTCTTGAGAAACTGAGCAAGAAACTCCTTTACTTCTGCTAATTCAGAAGAATCTGAACTAGATGACCGTACTCTTCGATCATAGTCAGGACAGTGGTTGCTATTGCTAGCGCCAAGGTTGTCAATTAGCTTATAGGCTTCATTCACGGGTTTAGTCATGAAATCGCCGTTGCTGGCTATGTCTAGAGATTTGATAATTTTGATCAATGCCTCTATAAAAAAGTGATGAGGAGGTTCAACTCAGAAAATCCATGATGGGGACAATCCTAAAGGTACTCTTTAAACCTGTCCCATGCTTCATAAAAGGATTCCACCGGTCTTTGCTAAAACTGAGAAATCTTGCTTCTCAGATTATTAGTTCTGGTGGAGGTGTAGAAGTGATTTAGAAACTTGGCCTTACACTCATCCCAAGTCTCTATTGAGTTAGCGGGCAACAACTTAAGCTACCTGAGAGCTCTATTAGCCAGAGAATGATTGAAGAGCTTACAATGCATGAAGTCTTTAGAGACTCATTGAGGTGAGTTGTGCTGCAAATGTCTTCAAAACTATTGATGTGATCCATAGGATACTCAGTAGACAAACCATGAAACTGGTTTTGCCTTAGCAACTGGATGAGCTGAAACGAGAACTAGTGGTTCTGTCTCTGAGGCTGTCGAGGGTGGAGAGCAATCCGGTTGACTAGGAAAACATCAAGGTTGTTGAAATCGCCAACTAGTACCATGTTTTGGTGAGGTAGGCGATTTTGATTCAGTCCTGGCAGATCTTGGTCACCATTATCGTCATGACCTTCGCCTTAATTGGCGTTTCCAACTCCTCGGTTTGCATCTCCTTATTGATGTCCCGACGGTACTTGATTGTCGTTTCCTCCTTGTCGGTTGAGCGCCAACTTCCTTATCTGTTCCAATCCTGGAGGGTTTTGGACATTTTTGAACAACAGGAATGATCAGATTCTGAATAACATTTTCAGCCATTGTTGTGGATGAACTAGCGCTTATTCGAGACTTTCGGTTTGAACATTCTAGTCTTGCTAGTTCTTCGTGTGTGAGGTTGAGCAATTTAGATGATTTGTCATATCTCCTGGTCATGCACCTTCAAAACAAAAACAAGAAGAAAGAATGAGATTAGTACTAAAAATAAAAATCCTAGACTAGACTCTAAGTAAAACTCAAAAGACACAATTGGTCCCCGACAACGCGCCAAAATTCTGATAGGTTCAGGTTTTAATTCGTAAAACTACACTGCAGAAAATAGATCAATGTAGTATAGTAAAGGATCGAATCTCATAAGTACCAGATAGTGCGACTCTCAGTTCTAAAATCGATTATAGCTAAGACAAAAATAAAAGAGAAATTATTTTTGAACGATTAAGAATTAAAGTGAATGATTAAAAACGAATGTAAATCATTAAACTAAAACCCTAGGCGATAGGGAAGTTCCACAGGTATTCAGGTTTGAAGTTCAGGTTGATAAGCAAGCATCAAAGACAATACTCCCGCAAGCAGAGATACTTATTCATCTAGATTATGTCAGATTAAATAAACCAAATCCCTTCGTATTTATCAACCTAAAATCATGAACTAGGCGATCAAGCTAATTCAAGCAATGATAACAAATCTAGACTAAGAACCTAACACATTGAATCCATTTAAGTCAAACCCTAACTATCAAAACTTATTTTCCCTGGGAAATCCCTAAAACCTAACAAAGAGACTACTTAGACATACCCAAGCAATCAACAATCATATATAAAGAAAGCATATTCAAAAACCAAATTCATATAATAAGAGAGTTCAAAATTCTTCTCCAAATACAGGTGTCAGGATTCGTCTCTCTCAAAAGCTCTCAAAGAAAAAAGTAATGAATTGTAATCTGTGTTTTGTATTGTGTCTCTATATTTAGAAAACCCTAAGCCTAAAGCTTATATAGAGTTCAAAAAGAATATAAAACCTAATAAGGAAAACCAATGATAAGTCTTGAGGAAAAAAACGTATTTTTGGAAATCTTCAAGTTTTCTCGAGCATATGTATCGATCGATTTGACATCTTTCTACTTCATGGATCGATCGATCCAAATTTCCGTAAGGTTGATAAGCTTCCAGATTGATCGATCTCCATATAGATAGATCGATCTACTCCCTCACGTGCTGAACATGTTTCTTGTGGCCAGTTTGAGTCAAAATCTCAGCTTATTCTATTCATGGGAACATCTTCAAATGTCGATTAACTTTTGGCTCTTCTGCTGAGCTCTGCTTCTGCTTTTGTCAAATTGCATCCATTTTGTGCACAAATCCACATTTTTGCTCAAGAAAGTCCAAAACACCTAGAAACATGAAAATATGTCAAAAACACAAGGAAAATACTCGAATGATGCCAGATAGCAAGTATATATACCCACTAAAAGCCATCAAAATTGAGTGATATCAATGATACATAAAGGTCTGGCGGGGGGGGGGGGGTTGAATTGTGTAGGAGGGGGTGAAGGTTGATCATATGTGTCTGTTATGTGGTGAAGAGCCTGAGAGTGTGAATCATCTTTTTCCAGTGTAAGTTATCAATGGAGGTTTAGGATTTGGCTCGTATTGCACACATGAAGGGTGTTATTATTCATGAGAATATTTTAGCTACTAACATTGATTTAGTGTTATAAGGTGATAAGTTATGAGGTAGGAGATAAAGTTTTTTTGGCTCCTATTGTTGGATGGTGAATTTGGCATATGCGAAACAGACTTGTTTTTCAAAACAAGAGGCAACATGATGTTGAGCTCATTAATAAAGCGATTTTGGACAGAAAACTATGGACTGAAGCGGGACAAGCAGAGAATGCAATAAAAGCAGGTCTTTGGCATCATTGCCTAGGACACCCATCTTCTGAAAAACTACATGTTATGTCTGATATTTGTCTATTTCTAAGTCTGCATTCTCAAGTCATTGTTCAGTGTGTCCTCTAGCTAAGCAAAAGCGTTTGTCTTTTTCATCTCAAAATAATGTGTGTTCTACTATTTTTGAACTAGTTCATTTAGATATTTGGGGTCCATTCTCTGTTGAAGGATATATATATTTTCTTAATATAGTGGATGATTGTAGTCATTTTACATGGATTTACTGGATGAAAACTAAATCAAAAACTTCTACTATCTTTCCATTATACTTCAGTTTTTTTCAAACTCAATACAATAGTCAAATTAAGGCAATCCGTGCTGATAATGCTCCAAAATTACAATTTACAAATCTCATTCAAACACATGGAATGCATCATTATCATTCGTGTGCTTACACTCCTAAACATAATTTTGTTGTTGAACGTAAGCACCAACATCTTTTAAATGTTGCTCGTGCATTACTTTTCCAATCTAACTTGCCTTTGAAGTACTACAGTGATTGTATTTGAACTTCTATTTTCTTAATCAATTGTACTCCTTCTCCTTTATTGCATAACAAAACTCCTTTTGAACTGCTTTTACATATATCTCCTAAGTATTCTATGCTTAGGACATTTGGTTGTCTCTGTTATGTGTCTACACATAACAAAGATAGACATAAATTTTCACCAAGAGGAGTTCTTTGTGTTTTTATTGGTTATCCAACAGGATACAAAGGTTATAAAATGTTGGATTTACACTCGCATTATATTCATGTTTCTAGAAATGTCATTTTTCATGAAACAGAGTTCCCTTTCAAAAACTTACAAAACAATTTTCCAAATTTCTTTTCACATTTGATTCTTCCTGCTGCATCACCATACATTCCAAGTACATCTATCTCTCATGATGTTCATGTTGATCCAAATGTGTCTATAGTTCCTGATAATATTGTTGATTCTATATAACCAGTAGATTCTTTGTTACCTGTTTCAACTTGTTCCCAACCTCTAACTGATTCAAGTACCACATATATTCCACCTGAGACAGTAGATACTGATATTCCAACTAGTTCTTTACAGATGACTAGGCCTAAACGACTAACTAAGGTTCCCACTTACTTGTCTGATTATCAGTGTGCACTATTAAATCATCATACTTATTCTATCCCTTCCCATTACACCACTCCATATCCTTTATCTTTTGTACTTTCTTAGCAGGCTCTTTCTCCGCAATATCTTTCCCACGTACTTTCTCATTCTATAGAAACAGAACCCATAAATTTCAAACAAGCCATGTTGTCTCCAAAGTTGACATATGCTATGAATGATGAGTTACATGCTCTAGAACATAATAATACTTGGGAGATTACATCTTTACTAGCTGGAAAGAATGTGGTGGGTTGTAAATGGGTTTATACGATAAAGAATAAGTCAGATGGCTCCATAGAGAAATACAAAGCTCGTTTAGTAGCTAAAGGATTTACTCAACAAGAGGGAGTAGATTACAATGAAACTTTATCTCTTGTTGAAAAACTAACACGTGTGAAATTGATGCTTAGTTTGGCAGCTATTAAGGGTGGGGAGCTTTCTCAAATNAACACATATCTATATAGATCTCTTTATAAATATATATATATATATATATATATATATATATATATATATATATATATATGTGAGTCTGCCACAGGGTTATACACCAGTTGATTCTTATACATTACCAGTTAATCCTGTTTGCAAGCTGCGTAAGTTACTGTATGGCCTCAAACAAGGCTCACGCCAATAGAACAAATATATTACTAGTGTTTTAGTGACTGCTGGATTCATACAATCTCTGTTTGATTCTATTCTGTTTGTTAAGGCAACAACATCAAGCTTTATTTCTTTGTTAGTGTATGTTGATGATATATCAATTGCCAGCAATAATAAGCATGATTTGGCAGAGTTGAAGGATGTTTTGTCTACTGCTTTCAAGATTAAGGATTTTGGTGATTTGAGGTTCTTTCTTGGATTGGAAAATGCAAGGAATTCTAAGGGCATTTCTCTATGTCAACGAAAATATACTTTGGACTTAATTCATCATGTTGGTCTTCTTGGATGCAAGCCAAGCAATGTGCCTATGGATCCATACTCTACATTGTCCAAATATTCTGGTACTCCTCTGCAGTATGCTACTCCTTATCGAGAACTTATTGGACGATGTTATATTTTAAAATTACAAGGCCGGATATCACTTTTGTTGTAGCTCACAGGATTCTAAAATATCTTAAAGGGAATCAAGGACAAGGTTTTTTTTATTCTACTACTTCTCAACTTTGTCTCAATGCATTTTCATATGCTGATTGGGCATTATGTCAAGACACACAGAGGTCTACTTCTGGCTTTTGTGTTTATCTCGGCTCTTCTCTCTTAAGTTAGAAGTCACGGAAGCAGTAGGTTGTGAGCCGCAATAGTACTAAAGCAGAGTATCGAAACATGTCAGATGTTACAAGGGAGCTCATATGGATACAACAGTTACTGGTTGATTTCCATATTCAAGTTACTACACCAACAAAGCTGTTTTGTGACAATAAGTCAGCCGTGCATATCAGTACAAATCCAGCCTTCTACGAGCGTACAAAGCACATAGAAATAGACTAACATATTGTATGTGATCATATCAACAAAGGGACTCTCTAAGCTCTTCACATTGGTAGTGAACATTAGCTTGCTGATATCCTCACAAAACCTTTACATTTGGGTCCTTTTGCATCATTACTTCATCGTATGTCATTGTCAAACCTTTACAATCCTTCATTATCACCATCTCCTACAACTTTAGATGTTCCGGATTGAAAGGTTTGAGGGGGCGTATTATGAATATTTTCATACTTAAGTCTATGTTAGCATCTTATCATTAACACATGCTTATGTTAGCATTAATCATTATTTGTATAAGTACAATAAACAGTGTGAAAAATATTTTTGAGCTGAATAACAAAAATTTTCATCTTCTTATTTCTTTACATTTTGTTCTTGAGCTGGATTTAATAGAGGAGAAGAATGCTAGAAGCAAAGCTGCTCCTGCGATGAAAGTCCGGTGACAAGAAGACCCGAAAACAACAAGCAAGCTAGTGATGAAGCCATCGATAGCAACTCCTTCAATCCAGGCTTGAGCACACCAAAGGCCGACAGAGGAAACCGACGATAGCATTGTGATAATGTATAGAGGATAATGAACAAATCAAAGTTTTATTTTACACAACAAATACTCCTTTATTAAAATTTATTTGTTTGATCTTTCTTACAAAGACTAAACTCAAACATGTTTTACACAATCCTATACTCTATTAGATTGTCACCTTATAAGTTTAGTAAACACAGCCTACTTAATCACTCAACTCATGATCCTCTCAAAGGCTAAAGAACACTCACCGAAAATAACTCTCTGTTTTTCGAAAGTTGAATCGCAAAAACCTAGCAAGAATAAAGAGCAAAAGTGTTAACCCTAATAATCACTTTTCCTCTTTATTTATACTCTACCCAAAACCCCTAAGAGAATATTTCCTAACTAGAATATCTTCTTCCTATATATTCTCGCAATCATTCTTTTCTTTTTTGGATCTTCAAATCAAATCCGCTCGGACTTAAATTAACTTCCATCTTCAGCCTTTATCTCGTTTCAAGATCTTAACTTGCATATCTTTTAAGATCATCTTCACAAGATATTCNTTTCTTTTTTGGATCTTCAAATCAAATCCGCTCGGACTTAAATTAACTTCCATCTTCAACCTTTATCTCGTTTCAAGATCTTAACTTGCATATCTTTTAAGATCATCTTCACAAGATATTCGTTTCAGTACATAGATTAAAGAAACATGTCTTTGTCTGACATCTGATCTCATCAGCTCATTGATCCCAGTCTGCATCAGTCCTCTGATTCCATCAGCTCCTTGATCCAAGTTTGCATCAGTCTTCTGATTCCATCAGCTCCTNCCCCCCCCCCCCCCCTTTGACTTAATGTCACAATCAAGCAACTGCTGGTTCCTCTGTTAACCCAAACACTCCACATAAAGTAAAAACAACCATACTACAATTATTATGACAGGTTAGCTTAAATCAAATAACTGAGCATTCAAACATAAACCAAAGAGTTAAGTAAAACAAGAAGTGCATCAAAAAGGTTCAGGCACACAAAATAGTCTTGAGCGAAGAGAGAAGAGAATCAAAAATCAAAAAGAAAACAACAGCTCATTCTCTTCTCCCCCTAAATCTTGTGTCTCTCTTATTCAGATTCAGTAGCTTCGTCTTCACCACTTTCTCCCCCTGCTTGTGTGACATCATGTCAAAAACACCTAGAGACTATCATAGTAGATGAGATAACGAGACATAGGGACTTACCTGCAGCCAAAGCATCCTTAAGCATCTGAATGGCACTTCGCATGGCCTTGTGAAACATGTAGACAGCAGAACCATCGCCCTTCTTCACCTTGATCTTAGGAGCACTCTTAGATTTGGACGCTCGAGTCACTACAGCCTTCTGTTTAGCTGCCTTTACCGGTTCGGACCTCTTGCTTTGCTTGCAAAGTATTAGCTTGATCGTACTTGGTTCCGAAAGTGTGAGCGGTTGAGCATTGGACAATGGTGTAATAGGGGCTGGGAGTTAATCAGACGGTTGATCAGTCTTGGGAATGGATGATAAGACTTTGAATCAGGAGTCTTGGCGTGATTCACTATGTGCTCAAAGATCAGATTACCCATGTTAAAACTGATCTTGTTAACCACCTTGTAGACAATCATGCCCCGCTTAAACTGCATATATCCATCATTCTTGGATGAATACCAATTCTTGTTGCAGATTTTGTAGAGTTCACGAAGATCATATGTCACTTTTCCACTTGTAAGCCTGGCCCATTTACGAACTGATCCACCACTGAGGAACGCTGCCAACTTTTCATATGTCACTGCAGCGACTTGAATGCGACTCTGTACATCGTTAACATCAGGCAAACCAAACAGAGAGTTGATCTGTACAACTGAGATAACATAGATCCAATCCCTGACTTGAACATCTACAGCTTGTTCACCATCATAGTCAGCCGGGAAATTTGCATATAACTCCCTAACCAGCTCCTCATCATACTCTCCTAAGTCGGTCATTGTTCTCAACAATTCAGCCTCAGCTATCCATTCCCTGATTACACTATTATGGAAGAAATTTACCTCAGTTTCTTCCAGATATTCTTTCCTGGATATGAGAGAGTATCTTTGTGCAGCCGCTCTATCTGTGAACATGGTATGATCAAAATTAGAGGATCTTGTCTCTTATCTTGGTTTCTTTGCTTCACTTTCCTGTTTGATTGCAATCTCTTTCCTCTTCTGCAATCTTGTTGTTCTTGCAGACGGCTGAGTATCACTTTTTACATCACCAACCACCATTACAGCTCAACTCGGCGATCAAGTTTCCAATGAAAATCAAGTGCATGATTTACCAGAACTTGAATTGACTCATCAAGATCTGTTGGGAAGGCCAAACTAGTAACGAGGTGGTCAGTAAACTGACAACATGCGGCAGGCGTTCTCAACAGGCTGAGCATCATCGGTTGCATGCATCGGAGTCTGGTACTCTGATTCTGTTGGTGAAGAAATCGCCATGGACGACATTGGTGGTAATGGTGTAATTGATTGAGATGCTCCAGCAGTTTGGAAAAATTTATGAAGTTCTCCGAGAAACTGCTCCAAATTTTCCATCTTGATTTTCACAGTGAAAAACCCTAATCTTTGAGATATAAATAAGAGAGAAAAGGAAAGAACAAAGAGGCAATAAAGTAAACAAGAAATTTGAACGATTATATTGCCCTTTTCCTTTCAACTTCCTTTTTGGTATATCTCTTGAGAATCGTAACCGCCTTTCATCTCCTTTTTCTTCATCAAATGGGCCTTTGGGCCTGAGACAACTTAACACACACATCAAACAGTTCGGCAAGATCCAAGATAAATCTAGATACCGCACAATGATCACAGTTCTGATTTTATTAACCAATAAGACATATTTCAATCATGGTAGTGTGCATGAGTGACCCAGATATGCAATTGTGACCATGTCAACCAATATTGTCAAAATTCAACAGAAATATGTGAAATACGGAAGAATGAATCAGTTCAGCCAACTGTTTATCAGAACCGATTTAGACAAGAGCTTGATTAAGAGATTATTTCAGTGATTCATACCTCTGCTTGGTGACATTGTGACTAGACTTTCACTCTATCATGCCTTTATTCTGAACTTATCTCAAGTCTCTGTTCACAAGTACCATTCTTCATGCAGCTGGAATTTCCTTTGAAGATTCAGTTTTTAAATTCAATCGCTTGATCTTATTTTTTTATCATTATCAATCCTTTGATTTATTTTGATTACTTTGAGTGATTGAGTTGCAGATGTATCACTTAACATCTCAACATCTTCGTGTGAATTTTTTTATTTATTAACACACTCAATCAGTCAGCTCTTTGACCTCCTGGTATGAATACTTATAGCCCGTTGACACTGATCATTTCAGAACGGCATGACAGGCAATTGTTTTCCACAATGTACGACACAAACAAAACTCTGAATTTCCTATAACTTTATACAACGAAAGCTCATATACATGTCAATAAAATTTTTCTTACACATGCTGACCAAACTACACTTCACAAACACCAATAGCTTTTCTTAAATTAATGAAACGGTTAAAATCCAAAGCTTTTGTGAATAAATCAGCAAGTTGTAAATCAATGCTAACATGGTCAATTGTAATCAGTTTCTCCTCAATCAACTCCCTGATGAAATGATGTCTAATATCTATATGCTTGGTTCTAGAGTGTTGAACTGGATTTTTAGCTATATTTATCGCACTTTTGTTATCACACAGTACTATCAAAGAATCAGATTTCATACCATAGTCAGCTGACATATGTTTCATCCACACAAGTTGTGTGAAACAGCTTCCTAATGCTATGTACTCAGCTTCTGTTGTGGACAGTGAAACACAGTTCTGTTTACGACTGTGCCAGGTAATCACATTGTACCCCATAAAGAAACAACCTCCACTTGTAATGTGCCTATCATCTAGCGAACATGCCCAATCTGCATCGCAGTATCCAACCAGACTCTTGTTTGTATCTCGTTTAAAGTAGATCCCCAAGTTAGATGTTCCCTTTACATACCTGATTATCCTCTTGACAGATGCTAAATCAGACGCTTTTGGTTCTGCTTGATATCTGGCACAAATACCCACAGCAAAACAAAGGTCTAGTCTGCTAGCCGTAAGATAGAGTAAACTTCCAATCATACCCATGTAGAGCTTTGGATCCATATCTTTACCTGATTCATCTCGTGATAACTTCTCGTTCGTTCCCATTGGAGTTTTTGCGTCTTTGCTAGTCTGCATTCCAAATTTTGTTACGAGGTTTCTTGCATAGGTACTTTGAGTAACAGAGATTCCATCCTCTGTTTGCTTAACTTGTAGTCCAAGAAAATAGGTGAGCTCACCACACATACTCATTTCAAACTCATTTGTCATACTTTCAACAAATTCTTTGACCAATATGTCCTTTGTGGCATCGAAGACAATATCATCAACATAAATTTGAACTATGATCAGATCACTTTTTTCTTTTAGCACGAACAACATCTTGTCTATTGATCCTCGTTTATAGCCTTGATTGATAAGGAATGTTGTCAACCTTTCATACCATGCCCTGGGAGCTTGTTTCAAACCGTACAGTGCCTTTTTTAGTTTGAACAAAAACTCAGGATGTTGAGAATCTTCGAATCCTTTTGGATATTCCACATAGACTTCTTCTTGAAGTATCCCATTTAAGAAGGCACTTTTTACATCCATCTGATGTAATTTGAATTTCAACGCACATGTCATTCCAAACAGGAACCTGATTAACTCAAGACAAGCCACATGAGCAAAAGTTTCATCAAAGTCAATCCCTTCAATTTGAGAATACCCTTATGCTACTAGACGTGCCTTATTTCTGACAACAGTTCCTGATTCATTAGTCTTATTTTTGAAAATCCACTTGGTACCAACTACATTTGCATTATCAGGTCTTGGAACTAAATCCCATACATCATTTCTTTTGAATTGACTCAATTCTTCTTACATTTATGATATCCAAAATTCATCTGCTAGAGCTTATTTGTGATTCTTTGGTTCTACAACCCATACAAACGCCAAGAAAATAATAGAATCAGACAGTTGTCCATATGCTAACTGCTTGAAGTCAATATGTTTTCCTCTCGTAACCCTCTCCCCCTGAATCTCACCAATCACATCTTGTTTGGAGTGATTCTTTTGTACTTGCAGAGTGGAAGCAGGTGTTGAAGAGGTTGTGACATTTGTACCAGGGGGCAAAACAACTTCCTGTGCCGAAGGTGATGGTTCGACTATCTTATGAATCATCATTTTGGACGATGAATAATCATCAAATACCACATTAATGGTTTCTTAAACCATGTTGGTACGCTTGTTAAACACCCGAAACGCCATACTAGTACCTAAATATCCAAGAAGAACCCTTCATCACTTCTGGAATCAAACTTCCCAAGTTGATCTTTATCATTCAAGATGTAGCAAACGCAACCAAAAACATGAAAGTAACCCATACTAGGTGCCTTTCCTTTCCACATCTCATATGAATTTTTGTTTGATCATTTGCGAACATACACATGACTGATGATGTAGCAAGCTGTGTTGATTGCTTTAGCCCAGAAGTGTTTAGCAACTTGATTTCCATGTAACATTGCTCTAGCCATTTCTTGTAATGTTCTATTTTTCCTTTCCACCACTCCATTTTGTTGTGGTGTACTAGGTGTTGAATATTGATGCACAAAACCTTGATTTTGACAAAACATGTCAAATAGCTCATTCTGAAATTCACCTCCATGATCACTCCTTATTGTTTTGATTCCACACTTATCATTCTTGAGTTGTAACGCCAAGATCTTAAAACTCTCCAAAGTCTCTGATTTTTCTCTTAAGAACCATACCCATGTATACCTGGTAAAGTCATCAACAATCACAAGTATATACTTCTTTCCTGTCAGGCTTTCAACTTGTATAGGACCCATTAGATCCATCTGAACTAGGGTTAAAGGTTCAAAAGATTTGACATCAGGAACAGACTTGTGATATGCTCTAATTTGTTTGCGATGTGCAGATGGTCCACAAACAAATGAGTTTGATGTTTGTATCCTTGGAACCCCTCGAACAACCTCATGATTCACTAGCTTAACTAGTGTCCACATGTTTAAATGACCAAGTTTTTGGTGCCACAACTGTGCTTCGGAATCTTGAGTTACACTCAGACACTTGTTTCGTGGTTTCCACATATAACAATTGTTACTTGATCTTAGACCTTCCAACTTGATCACCCCTAAGTCATTGACAACCTTACATGCTGCTCTAGTGAAAGTAACTTCTAGTCCTTCATCACGCAGCTGATTGATGCTGATCAAGTTCACTTTAAGTCTGTCAACAAGATAAACATCACAGAGTTCAGGCTCACTACCACCAGTTATTCCCTTTCCTCTGATTTTTCCCTTAGATCCATCATCAAATGACACCTTTCCAGCTGAAACTTCCTGAAACTTATTTAGCTTTTCTTAAACTCCAGTCATATGTCGTGAACATCCACTGTCAAAGTACCATGAGGTTTCAGTTGCGTCTGTCTCTACTGAGAATGCCACATGATGAACCATTTAAACATCTTGTTGTGTTGTGTTCAGGTTAATATTTTTCTTCATCTCTAGATATAAGTCACTCTTACGAATCCACACTCTGTTTTGCCGCTTGTTATCCTTAAAGACATGTTTCTGTCTTTTTAGAAGTGACACCTTGTTGAGAAACAACCGACAATAGTACTTGTAGTTTCTTGGTTTTCCACAGTACCAGCAGCCTGAAACAAAATCAGTTCTTTGAAATGACTGAACCGTAGTTCTCTGTCTGTGAGATGCACAAATAACAACCACACTGCCTTGTCCTTTAACAAACTTGGTTTCTTTGAACCGATCTCCACCATTGTATCCTAGACCCCAATGGTCATTTCCCATCTTTCCAACAGAAAACAACTTATCCAAATCCTTCGTACCATTACTCAACATCTTGATGTTTCTCAGCTGTTCTTGCAGTCTCCCTTCAGTGAGTTCATTCTTCTGTTTCTCCTTGTGTAAAGACTCATGTAGTTCCATCTTTTATTTAGTAACAACCTCAAACCACTCAGTCAAACGCTTGATCTCATTACTTTTCAGGATCAAGTGCTCAACTAGAATCCGATTTTTCTCCTCCAGAGAAAAATTCTCTTCCTCATCAATATCTTGATCCTCATCATCTTCCTGAATGATTCCTAAGAATGATACAAAATTATTCAGAACATCCCCTTCTTCTTTCTTATCCTCATAATCACTCTCACTCCAACTTACAAACGACATATCATTTCCAGTTCCTTTTGTTCTTCCAATACAATCAGTTCTGATGTGACCATAGCCTTTGCACTCATAGCATTGAAGAGTGCCATGTCTCTTAAAAGTGGGACAATCAGCCTTGAAGTGTCCAAAGCCTTCGCACTCAAGACACTGTTTTTCTCCCTTTTTTAAGTCTGTCTTGGTCAATTCTGATATTTGAATTACTTTTCTTTTGACCCCTCTCAATTTTTTGAAGTACTTCTTGACGATTAGTCCAACTTTGTCCTCCATATTAGCTTCCTGATTAGCAGTCTTTTCTGAGGCTACAAGAGCAATTCCCTTATCTGTTGCCATTTCCTTTTTCCTAATCTTCAGCTCATATGCATGCATCATCCCTACCACTTGTTCAAACTTCATAGTGTCTGAATCAAGGGCAACCTCAATAGTTGACATGTGTGGCTGAAACTTATCTGGCAGACTTCTGAGGAGTTTCTTAACTAGTTTCTTGTCTTTGTAGGTCTTATCCAGCACTAATGCTTCATGTGCTATCCTGCTTATCTTCCTACTGAATTGATTCACCATCTCATGCTCATCCATTGTGAGTGTCTCAAATTCGGATGCCAACATATCAATACGAGTACGCTTCACATTAGATGTACCTTCATATGAGGTTTTCAGAATATCCCAAGCATCTTTAGCCCTTGTACACCCTTGAACTCTAGTGAATTCATCAATGGGCAACAAGGTAAAGATCTTAGTAAGCGCATGAGAGTTTGCCTTCGCCGCGCTCTTCTCAGCCAAAGTCTAGTCCTTCATGGGTTTTGGTATCTTCTCCCCTTCTGCATTCAGATTCATCGGCAGATCCCATCCTTCAACAATGGCAATCCAAGCATCCATGTCAATAATTTGAATGACTTGAGTCATATGAACTTTCCAGTAACCATAGTTGTCAGCATCTAGCACAAGTGGTTTGTTTATCATAACAAACAATTGATTATTTTCCATACTATCCACAAGGTCTCACCTGTTATAGGATAAACAAATCCTTTAGTCGGTGATCCGCTCTGATACCAATTGATAATGTATAGAGGATAATGAACAAATCAAAGCTTTATTTTACACAACAAATACTCCTTTATTAAACTTTATTTGTTTGATCTTTCTTACAAAGACTCAACCCAAACATGTTTTACACAATCTTATACTCTACTAGATTGTCACGTTATAAGTTTAATAAACACAACCTACTTAATCACTCAACTCGTGATCCTCTCAAAGGCTAAAGAACACTCACCGAAAACAACTTTCTGTTTTTCGAAAGTTGAATCAAAAAAACCTAGCAAGAATAAAGAGCAAAAGTGTTAACCCTAATAATCATTTTTCCTCTTTATTTATACTCTACCCAAAACCCTAAAAGAATATTTCCTAACTAGAATATCTTCTTCCTAGATATTCTCGCAATCATTCTTTCCTTGTTTGGATCTTCAAATCAAATCTGCTCGGAATTAAATTAACTTCCATCTTTAGCCTTTATCTCGTTTCAAGATCTTAACTTGCATATCTTCTAAGATCGTCTTCACAAGATATTCGCTTCAGTACATAGAATACGGAAACATGTGTTCGCCTGACATCTGATCTCAACATCTCATTGATCCCAGTCTGCATCAGTCTTCTGATTCCATCAGCTCCTTGATCCAAGTCTTCATCAGTCTTCTGATTCCATCAGCTTCTTGATTGCAGACTTTCACATTGAAGAAGCTATCGACCATTGCTCCCAGAAAAAAGGGGCGACCGGCTAGAAATATTTTCTCCTTTTAGAAATAATAATATACTAGTTTAGCCTAAAAAATTCTAGATTATATTGATTCAAAAATGGTTTATGCCAATAAAATTTTTTGGTGCTTTCTTGTAATTTTGTTTGCCGAGGTCAAATTTTTCCAAGTTTTTTTAGATTAATCTTTTTTATTGAGAATTAAAAGGAGCATTATCAAAAATACTACATTTTTGAATTTTTTTTTCAAAAATATCACATTTTTAACATCTTCCAAAAATACCACAAAAATGGTTTTGTTACAATAATATCACAAATTTAAAATAGTTTTAAAATATCAAATTTAACCATAAACCTCCCACCCCAAAAAATCATAACCTCTATAAACTAAAGCTTAAACTCTAATTGGTGAAATTTAATCTAAGAATTTAAATTTTGAACACTTAATATTTAATTTTATATTTGTGATAGTTTTGTATGAAAAATATTTTAATGGTATTTTGAAATAAATAGGAATGGGAGATATTTTGGAACATAAACTTATTTTTGCGATATTTTTTGGAATACTCAAAATTAAATGTATTGGATATGAAATTTGGAACAATTTGTATTAAAATTATATACCTAATATTATTTAAATAGGAATTTTAAAACTTTTTATGAAATTCAATGTTATTCATATAAGAGTTTAAGTTAAGCTATTAAAATAAGAGTTTAAGTTTAAGAGGTTGAAAATTTTATATGAAATCCACCGGAAATATTTTAAGTTTTGGTTGTCTAATGATTTTAACGTATTTTTAGTGGAATTTTTTAATTAAAAATATTAAATATTAAATGTTTTTAGGGATTGCATAGAATTTAAAATAAATTACATAAACTTCCTCTTAAAATCACATAAAAGCCACTAAAACATAAATCAACTCAAACGTTTGTTTGAATAATACCTTCTAGATTAAAAAAAAATATATATTGTTGAATAACCATAGATTCATTTTATTTATGAAAATGTCCAAAATGAGGAAGGTGGTCGGATATAAATCAAACATGTACTCAAACTCTTCTCATTTTTCTCTCGTTTCTCTCTCTCTTCTCTATACTGTCCAATATAATTGTTAAATACATCTATTAAAACAATTGTTAACAAACAGTAAAATTATACAAAATAAAAAATCACAAAAAATAAAAATATTCAATAATATGTTTTGATATAAATAGTGATATAAGAGCTTATATAGTAAAATACATAAATGAAATTTGTTAACATGATACCAAAACAAGAATTAGAAAGCGGATTGGTTTTACGGAGAGAATACACTATTTCTTTAAACACCCTAAAATATGACAGTCATATGATGTTCAGAATCTCAAGATACAACCGTATAAATTTTTATGATTCGCATCATCCGAACTTATAAGATATCGAACCTCCTTTGTATTGTATTCTCAACGAAATTAAAATAAAATGGAAAATAAATCAAAAGATGCGTTTTGAGGGGTTGGATAATTTTTTTCTTATATGGAAGAGGATGATGTAAGAGATTTTGGTCTTCACTATCATCAAAGCCGTGCGAACAAAAAATAATTTTATAAATAACTAAAAATATAAATAAAACTAAGAGACTTTGGTCTAGTGGTTGAGACACTCTTTGGAATATTCAAGGTCACTAGTTCAAACCCCTTAGAAGGAGTCTTAAATAGGTATTATCAACAGCTGGCTCTAGACACCGAAAAATTATGGGCCAAAGGCTTAGAATTTCCATGGTTTATAAAAAAAATAATAATAATTAAAAATAAATACTCCAAGTCACAAAAATGTATGTCACTATAAAAATTTAGAAGATCGTTTTTTTATCATATAATTTTGGACATACAATTTATATAAAAATGTTCAAATGCTTTCTTAAGAAATAACAAATAATTAAGAAAGAATAAAATAAAATAATTTATTTTAATTTTAATAATTATATTCAATATAACACATTTATTGTTTAAAATTTTCTTAAATTAAACACTTAGAGTATAAGAAAATGGCCAAATAAGAAAAAAATGACAGGGTTAAAAAAAAAAGTAGGAAAAAGAAAAAAGATAAAACTAATTAAAAAAAGTTTACCCTAATTTTTAAAACTAAAATTATTTCTATTTTATGAAAAATTAACTAATTATTTAATTAGTGTAGTCTACCACAATTTTATATACATAACTATATTTATTATAATATATTATATATACTCATATGTATGTATATATTATATTATTTGATAATTTAATAATAACATTAAAATAATATTTTTTTTCAAATTGATGCTTTAAACTATTGTTTCTTTAACATGAGCACGGGTCTGACTATGTTGTCCATAATTCCACGATTACTGTCAAATTTGAGGGTTATACAATTGAATAATAATAATATCAATCATTAATTCGGTTTAGGGAGAAAAGTTTTTATTTGACCAAATTTTAATTCTCTACTTTATAGTGAGAAAAGTTTTTATTTGACCAAAATTTAATTCTCTATTTTATTACGAGAACTATTATATTCGAACCAAACGTAGTTCTCCACCACATGATGAGCATTGTAACATTTTTACACAAAATAAAATATATGATGTGATCAATGACATAAATTTATATTTGCATCGTAGTTTATTGAGCATATGTTTATATACCTGAAACCAAAATCTAAACCAACACATGAATCTAAATATTACTAAATATCACTATGTTTCACTCCCTCTTTCATAACATAGCCCCAAGACTTTTCATTTTGTTTGGACTCATGCATCAAATGTACTTAAACAATTTTGTGTTTGGACTCATGCATCAAATGTACTTAAACAATTATGTGTTATACAAGTAGAAAACTTTTGACAAAATATTTCTCATTCATAGTAAATTCAACCGAGTTCCAACAATATCCCACATGAATAGAAAAGATTCTAAACAAAGAAAGATTCGAAAGGAAAACTTTTGAGAATACATCTAAAAAACCATTGCATCGGTGATGGTAGCGTGTTTTAGCTTTGAACAACTCTAAGTGAATAACGATCGGATTTACTCGACTACGAAGTGATATGATGTCTTGAAACCTCTGATATTTGATGTAAACCTATACAATAATTACCATAGATTCATTTTCTCACAGATCTAGGTTATTTGTTGTGTTCATTTTGACCTTGAACATGCCTAGTTAATCATGAGTGGATTTGAAGAATATAGACTCACTTTCATTCTCCTAGAAATAGTCTTATTAGACACTCACTAGGTGACCTTCCATAAGATAATTTTAGAAGCATCATATTTTACTTGCAAGGTATGGAATTATTAAAAGGTAACGCTTAACTTATCACATACATGTATACATAGTTTATCATCCTAGGAACTAGGTTGAAACGTAAGTTTCATAGTGCTTCTATCATATTCAAATTGATTAGTTGTCCCGTTAAACATACTTCTTGAGGCATCCAGTCACGTAGGTGGGGTATCCAAGCATTCACTACAAGAAATTAACGCTAAAACAACGGCCAATACCGTCGTTTTGTTGTTGGTTATGGACACAACCGATGGATTACCAATGGAAACAATCGATCATCCAGAGAACGAAGATAAATATCATTAGTCGAATTTTTGTTGTAGATACCGAAAGATTTATGACAAGAAAATTCTGACGATATTTTTCAGCAGTAACATTTTTCATCGATATTTCGTCGTGAAGTAACCGACGAATTATATAAAATTGAACAAAAATATAACAAATTATAATAATAATAATCAATACTATTAATGGGGAAGTACAAATTTGGAGAAAGTCAATATAAAGATATTATTTACAATGATTGCCATTGGTTTAAAAAATTTTAATGAACAAAGAAAAAAAATTCGGAGGGATAAAATCGGGAAAAAATGTCAATTTGGCTTCTTGGTCTCCAGTTCGATTCGTCGAAATGTCTGTTTTTAAGAAAAAATTTCACTTGATCCGGCTTAAAAACGCGCGGATCCTAAAACGGGTCAGGTTTGGCCCGAAAATATTATACACTAAAAAAGAATCGAATTGATAAGATAACAATAAAAATGACTTGGCACAATTAGAAAGGAAGAGGGTATGCGTTCCTTGAGGAGGCGTGTTCGAACCACAGAGGTGGGTTCGAGCCATCATTTTTGTT
>OVBE01000514.1:0-46028 GCA_900406425.1 Iberis pinnata | reverse complement strand
ACATGCCGCGAAGGTTATAATATACAATGAGATACAATGAACCCATAACCATCTTGACCGTTGATTAAGATTCTCAATTGTGAAAATTCTCAATAGCTCTAAATGAACTTCTTTATGTTCCATCTTTTGTCCATAATAGTTAACAGGTAGGACAAAGGCGAGGCAAACGATCGAAACGATTGAGAATATACGAATACTGCAAATGACCATTCTGATGAAAACTACAGCATCAAGACCAGCAAAAGCTAACATTTCGTCTTCAGTTGTTTCCCATGCTTTTACAAGCCAACTTGGAGATGGAGCAAATCTTTCATACCAAAGAGGATCATGACGTTTAACTCTTCCGGTAGAGAGCATTCGACCGAAGTAAACACAGTAATTGGATGGTTGCTTTCTTAGTATTGAGTAGAGAGACACAAGTACTACACATATTGCTATGTTGATTCCAGCTGATGTTAGAAGTGCTGATACATCCATCTTAACTCTTTTTTTTAGTTCAAATCACTGTCTTAAGACAAAGAAGAAGCACAGTTCAAAATCCAAACTTTGACATCATAGAATCTTCAAAATCCTGCAATAAGACATATAAAAATTAAGAAAAAAACTTCGAAGTCTTGCAAGTAAGAAGCTCGGCCCTGTGCATAACTAAATGAACGATTGGCCTAGAGCCTCCATATTGTATAAGCCCGTTCCCACATTTTTTTTTGTCGTCATAACCTAATGTCTAAATAGTTATCTCCCAAACCGTTCATATTTTATAGGCTCTAAAATATAAATTATATATATAGTCCTGCTTAAAAAAACATATGGCTCACAACACAAAAATATAAAATATTGGCCTCAACTTTTTTTAATTTTGTTTCAAACTCCCAAAATTTTCAAGACCGGGCTCTGCTTGCTATCAAACATAAGAAATGTATAGGATTTTTAAAAATATATGGTCATGAAGCAAAATGGTATTGTTGAGACAGAGAGATCCAATAATTTTCCTTTTGTGACAATTGCATCGACAAAATCCGATAAACGCAACTACATAGAGTCGAAAATCGGTGAAAAATTAAACCTTTAACGACTATAACCACTTCCCAAGATCCAACAATTAAAAACATGAACTTTTGTGACTAAAGGAGTGATCTCAAGTAACGTACTTTGAAACTTTATGAGTTCCAATTACGAGACGAATGATAAACCAATAGAATCAAAAACTTCAAAGTATAGAAGCAACCAAAAGACAGAATCATAATCAGTTTCAATAAGTGGATAAACCCAGATCGTGTCTTTATAATGAACTATTAAGAAAACCCAGAACAGAGAAAGCAACAAACTTTTGAATTGTGCAGAGAAACCCAAATCGAAATAAGGAATTAAACGAACCGAAAAGAAGAGTTTTGATTAAAAACTTACCAAGAAAAAGCAAACAGTTTTGCTCTGACTTGAAAGGAATGAAGTAGAAAAATCTGAAACCCAATTCGGTTAATGAATATAAACCCAATTTCCGCGGAGGGTGCGCGTTTCCACTTCGAACAACTTACAATCATGCAAATAATTTTATTTTTTTATATAGAACATGCAAAGAAAATCGAAACAAATTATAATAAAATATGACTATTATCAAGGGGAAAAAAAGATAATGATTAGGTGAGGATAATTAATTAATTAGAATGAAAGAAAACATAAAAGAAGAAATCGTGGATGTTGACAGAACATAAACACGTGGTTGGATATAAATGGTTTGAGTAATGATAATGTCTTACTTACTGTATCATCAACGACTTCCATGTCGGCCATCATGACACGTGTCACATTGTATATACCTTTTCGGGAAATATAACTGATTCAGGGTATATTAAATTGAATAAATTAAATTTCAATGGTAAAAGAGTGTTTTTTTATCTATTGGTTTGATAAATATGTATTTTGTTAATTTAATTTATCATCCACTTCTATACTATCCGTTTATTATTTATATTTCACTATATGCATTAATATTTAGTTATTATTTACAAATAATTATTTTTATTATTTAATAAAATAAAATTATAAAAGTTATATAAAAAAAATACTCTTTGAACCAACTATGGAGTAAATAATTCCCGAACTGGAGAATATTAATTGGATTTATACTATGCGTTCTATTAGCTCCACATATAACCAGTTTGTTCATATTAAGCTATAAATAATTTTATTTTATAATTGGATTTTTCTCATATTTTTAAAAAAAATTATACCATTCCTTTTTGGGTGGCATGGTTCACATGGTCTCGGTATATGATGTATTTATGTTTCATGATGACACTTGTGTTATAATTTTAAAGCACATGACACTTTCTCTTTGGCTCATTTTGCACTCTAGATCAACTATTTGCGTATACACAACTTCTTTGTTCAATTAATACACAATGCATTAATCTAGCTACAAAAATATATTGTATCAAGACATTGCAGTTTCAAATTCTAGCAACTCATCTTTAGTCTCAGAAGAATCTTCAAACTAGAGAGTTATTCATTTGTATGGTTCACCAAATCATGCACAAGTGAGGGCCTCTCTTGAGAAACTATGTTCAATACACACTTTAATTTCTCTGTTCCAAGCTTCTCTTCAAGCATTCTCCACACTTCTGGTATATGCTGCTCATAAAACAAATACAGATCACCATAGTAAATCAATGAAACAACAGACGATTTCGCTTTAAAGAACTCTCTAATCTATTTTTCTGCACTTATGTGATTAACAAGAAGAGACAAAGGCTATACCTTTGTTAGCCATAGCATGTAGACAGCAGCATGCAGTGCTTGAGCTTGGAAATCTCCAAACTTGGTGTCTAGATCGGTCTTCGAAAATTCTAGAAGATGTATCTCGTTAGCAATGAATATGATTGATTCCTCATTCATTTTGATACTCTGTCTGGTTTCAGATGGAATATCTAAATTATTGCAAGCGAAATGCAGTATCCATTTAAGAGAGAGGAAGCGCCGGTGAAGCCACAGGGCCTGAAAGGAAAAATACAACTCATATAATTAGGTCATCTCCATGCTCATCTCTTTATGAAGAATAAAGATGATCTTACCTCTCGTCCCAAGTAACGTTCTACCAACTCTTTATTCCAATCAAGTTCTTCCTGATGCACATTATTGTAAAAAGGTTTTAATAACCATTCGCATTTTCACCACAAATGATAAATAAGATTGTCCAGGAAAATAGTAATGGCAGGAAACCAGGGATGGGTTAGTAAGGAAGACAAAGTATACCATCCAAATTTTCTGTGCCTCAGTTTTATCATAAGCATTGCTTCCTTTCACATTAAGTGGCTCCAAAATCCTGAGCATCAGGCGCTGGACATTTAAAAATTGAATATGAGTTTCCATAGGAACACTTGACCAGATTGAATAGAGATGCTAGTTGTATATTACAATTCCAAAACCGAACAAAACTTTCAGCAAGTTCAGGACCGTATTGCTACCACATAGATGTATACACTAGCTTTACCACAAAAGCATCAATTGAATATACGGCTCTTACTCTGCGATAATGGAAGCAAGAACTATCGGCAACATGGAGCCCTGCCCACCTTTTAGATTTGTTTAACTCTTGTAGCACCTAAAACAAACAACATATAAAATGTAATCTGAATCACAGATTAGAAAAACATATGGTGTATCTTGGACACAGATTCAGATAACAAATGTATCCAGTTTAATGAAATGTTAAAAATGTCAAGAATTGGACCATACAAAATGTTCACTATTTTAGATGACAAGTTCAGATCCAATATTCAAAAATCTAAAGAACTGTAAAGAATGATTTACCTGCTCGACCGTCATGTAGGAAACCAACCAGCAACGGTGATACCATGCACGGTAGTTCATCTTTGATCTCTGCAAAAGAGCATGTAACTGATTAGGATCCAGATTCTCTGAGCATAATAAGTGTTTGTGTTATATAAGGAATTGCAAAGAGTCAAGAATGGACTTTGACGATCGACAAATTACAAACTTGAGGTGACTGGCCATTTAAAATATATATAAGGTAGCCAAATTGTGAATACTAGGAGAACCAACATTTATCTCATAAAATATATGATGAACCTTCATTATTATAAAGCATCAAATCTGGACTGATCTACACCTCGCCTATTAATTCCACTAGCTCAGATTCTTTGGTGATGATCTCTTGTGGTGTAGAAAATCTCTGAGAAATCATCCTAATTATCCACCTTCTGGTAAGATAAAAACCCAAATATTATCAGGATGTGACAATAACTGAAATGTACTTAAGATCAGAAAGTGTATTTGCATTACTGAAAGATAACAATAATGAGAAACACTGTTTTTAATGATAAGTTTCTTTTTCTTCACTGGTCATCATGAAAGAGGAAAGATATGAGTAACCCGAAGTTACTGAAAACTGAAAAGTCATAAAAGACTGACCTATGGCTCCATGTTGGCTCACTCTTTGGAAAATTTGATAGAATGAGACGAGAAAGACGAAGTTCTTCTGTGAATACCTCAGGTTGATCCTTGCTCGACAAGATCAACTTTCTATTTCCAGGACAAACTTACAAGAGGAGGTTAGATTAAGAATTAGGAAACAAAACAAGCCACTCATAATTACTTTGTTTCGAAGTACCTGGCATTCCATGCAGTTCCAAAGTCTGAGCTTAATAGCAAAACAGCTTGACTATGCTTCATGACTTCTCGCTCCAGAGTACCAAGGGATAAAGAAACCCCAGATGAGAAATTTTTGGTTGGAGACTCAATAGGTGCGTTTTCTTGGCATTTGTACTCCTTAAACGCAGTCACAAACGCATGTTTTGCATCTTTACATAATCGAATAAGTATGTCAGTCGATATTCCCAGTTTGTGATCTAGATTCCAAAAGCTTCTTGAGGTTCCGGTATCGGTCTGGACCTCATTTTGATGTACATTGGAGAAACCTGCTTCTTTATCCAGCATGGTGAACTGCGACGGGTGAATAAACCCTACTTCATCACTGACAATTAAGGGAAAGTAATAAGAGTTGAGTGAAATTTAAAATCACTAAACCCAATTCCTACTATGATCAACAACAAATGCATAAAACAAAACACTCTCTGATCATAACCAGCATTGCTATCATGGTATGTCATAGGAAATGTAGAGAAATCAAATAGGATACAACAAAGCAATAAAACACTCACATGAGAGGATCAGACTCAAGAACATGCTCGAACTGACTCAACAAGCTGAAGCAATCTTCTTCAGAACATGATCCATCTCCCATTATTCCTCAGGCCTTTCAAGAAACTAAATGTTCTCTGATCTCCGATCTAAAAGCCTTAATTTAAAACAATTAAACATCAAAATTAAAACGAGACAGCTTGAGTTATGAATATTTTTTGTTTTCATGATCGAAACGAGAACCCAAAGCCTTTCCAATCATAAATTTATAGGCATTGAATAAACTGGGACCAATCGCAGACATACCGAGAATAGCCAAAGAGCAATTCTTCTTCTTCTTCTCTTTTAGCGTATACCTTCTCACTACCTTCAATTTCTGACTCTTCGTCTCTCGGTAACCTGCGACGCCAGATTTCTGGAGGGGATTTCGATTTCGATTTCGATGGAGAATAAACGGCTGTGCAGTGCAAGAGGTGAGATGAAAGTTCACCGACTTCGGGATACTTCAAAGTTGTTTCAAGAAAGTTTTATAACTCGACCAAACTTTTTATAAAACAGCCCATCATTTTCTTTTCTTTTTATCGATAAACCCCATTATTTGTTTAATTCCATATTGCACCCTAGATATGTATAATACATTACTTTTGAAGTTTTAATTTTATTGTATACATTTTTATTTTGATTATGATTATTGACTGATCGATTTAAATAGAATATATTTGTTAACTAGGCACTTTTATCTTTTAGCTAATTTAAAAAGAAGATGTTTTTTAAATTCATTGATGTTTATATATTTTATTCATTATATCTCTAAAGCTATTAAATTTTAAAATTTGTAAATAAATAATTTAAATAATAAAATTATGTATATATTTATTTTATATGAAATAATATTTTAAACAGTTTAAGGAAATAAAAAAAAACTTATCTTTTGACCTAGATAATCATGTTTTAATATATTATGGCTTCTCTTCATTTTTCTTTTATGTTTTTCTCCGACACTCGTTCTGGGAGATTCACTTGGTCGATATGATTCTCCGGCGAAAAAGATTTTTCCAGTTTGATTCTTGGCTTGCATATGCATTTATCTTAATCATTTTTCGTGAATATAGTGCCAGTTCTATCTTTTCCAAGAAACTCTTCCACAGATAATCTTCGAATAGGTAAAGCTGTACTTCACCAATAGTTGATATCTCTCTCATCTTTGAAAATTTACCTTTGTTATTAATGCATAACTTTTCTTCCCCACTTTTGTCCCAGAGGTACGTGCACCGTGCAAATTCATCGACACTAAAACTAACATAACGTCTTCGTCTAACAAAACAAGTCTTTCATTGGTCAAATCTATGGAATTAACTCACTAATTAGAAGATCTACTAGTGATGAGAAGCAGAGAAATACTCTGAGATATAACTCTTCTCGGTGTGGACCATATGAAGGTTTGTCATTGCAATCATCAGCGACACATTATGCATTCACAAATATATTAACACTCATGAACAAATTGCATACATGTGAATCATATTCATGCACATGAATGAGATCCACACAGATGAGTGGACTATATTCACTTGAATAATTTGTAAATGGATGTTCACGAATTAAAGTTTTTACTCAACATTGGTTAAAATATTTTTTTGTAGATTGTAATGCAGCTAAACATGTGATTGTGGTGGTCGAACAATTTAAAGAATGGATAGGAGAACAAATGCAGGAATGAAAGAATTTGTTGTAGAAGAATTGTACAATATTGTGCACATCGGAGTATGTGAAACCCACAGAGTTGGTGATAATTTAGGTAAAAGTGTTTACGCATAAGACGAAGATGATGGTGTTGGTCACCACATTGGCATTAATGTCTTTAAGATTAAATTTTTCTCTAGCCATGTGTTTTGAGAAACATTTGTTAGTTTTGTAGCTAAATTTTGATTTCATGGTTCAGCAATAATCTCATCTTCAATTAACAATTTTGTCATCATCATTAATGATTTCAGCTCCAAGTAGACTTTCACATGATTTAAGTACATTCAGGAAAACCACATTCGCATTCACAAATATCATTTTCATGCACAATTAATCTTCACATGCATAATTGTGATAAACATGTTTTCTTTGCATAATTGTGACTGACATGTTTTCTTTACATGCACAATTGGTTTTCACATGCATATATCTTTCATGTTTTCTTCAAAAGTGATGAAGTTATCTTTAAGAAGAAGTAAAATGACGGTGAATATGTCATAAGAAGTTTTACATATCGACCTAGGTCCAAAAAAATACTTGAATTTTTTTTTTTGTTATATTAATATTTGGACCACAACTGGCCGGTCCAATAGCCCAAACTCCATAAATAGGAAAAAATACACTTGTTATGAATGGCCAGATTCGAATCCTAACAAGACAGCAGCGGTGACACAACCACTAAGTCACTTCATCCTTATATTGATAATCACTTATGTGGTGCTTGTTTTTTTTTTTTTTTTAACTACTAACATGATATAATACTTAGAACCAAAGCCATATTTTATACAAATTACAAACTCTTCAAATTTTCCTTCAAGTGCTAGAGCTCTGGTTTCAATCGACCTACCATAAGAATACCAAAAAAACAAAAAACAATAAAGACAAATACTAAAAGGTCAAAAACAGAGATTAGAGAAGTAAAGTATACATAATTTTTAGTTACCATTAGGTGAGAAACTTGACATAGTTGATGGATTTGAGACAAATCCCATTTGGTAAAGGTTTTGTAGTTCACTCTCTAGTGTTGTCTACACAATAAGATCAAAAGAATTGTCTTAAGAACTAATACCAAAACATCAAAATCACCATAACAGAACCATCATAAGTTGATTCAACTGTTACTTGCCTGATGTAATGGATTGTATTGTGGATTTGTAGTTGTAGAAATGTTCGAAATCGTCCCTTGAAAACCATTGAAAGGATTCAATCTTAAAGTAGGAATGTTTCTGTCTATATCAATGTTGAGTTCTGGATTCACCGTTGCAAGTTTCATAGACAAAAACTAGAAGAAAAAATGAAACAATGTGAGATAGAAACATCAATATGAAGAACCTCTTTTGAGACCAAACAGAATCTCTTACCTCAACTTGTTGTTGTAATGACTGAACATAGTTGATGATTTCATCTAGCATAACTGCTTTTCCGGTGATCTAGATGAACAAGAATCAAACCTTAACAAACATATTATTCGGTAAAGGAAAGGAAGTTAAACTTGTGCTAATAGCAACAACTGTGTACAATTAGGATCGGTCCAGAGCATAGGTAAGGTAAGCCACCGATTAGGACACTTTTGTTGAAATAAAATAACACTTTTGTTGAAATAAAAGGCATTTTGTTGAAATTTTAAAACAATAATAAATTACATATTTTTTAGAAATAATATTCATTAGAGGTTTCAAGAAAGTAAACCAATTTTAATATATCTTAGTTAAATGTTTTGTTTTTTTCTTTATCAATTTAATTTTTAAACTGTAATGAGTCGTCTAGTTAATTTATTAAAAAATAACTTTTTGACATATATATATAAGAGACACATTTTTCGAATTTGTATAGATCATCTAAAAACGTTGGATCGGGGCTCTGTACAATACCTTGTTGCATCCAGGAACAAGCTCTTGTAGCAATCTCATTCTTTCACTAATCTTTTCTCTTCTAACCTTCATACAACAAACGAAACAGAAAACTACTCAAAACCAGTGATTCGCATTTCGCAAGATTTTAGTAATGTATAAGTAAAAAGAGTCATTACTCTTTCTGCAAGACTATGACTATTAGTGGCTTGACCTCTTCTTGCTCTCATATGAATGTAGTTTTCTTTTGGTGCTTCTTCACTTTGTGAGCTCTCTTTACTCTGATCAATCTTGTGACTCTGGCTACTTCCTCTTTGAGGATCTACTTGAAGAATCTCCACAGCTTTCTGCAAATTTAAACAACACTTAACTTGTCTCACCACAAACCACATCAAAAGATTTAGTCTCTTCCTAGTATAAAAGAGATATAATATCTCGATTCGAAAACAAAACATAAACTAATATTTAAATTAGTGGTGGCATTTAAACCGAACCGAATTTAGTTCGGCTAATTCGGTTATTTCGGTTCAATTCGGCAACTTTTTTATTTTAGTTCGGTTCGGTTTGGCAACAATTGTATTTTATACTAAATTAACCGAACCGTTCTTTCAAGAAATTACCGAACAAACCGAAAATACCGAAAATTAAGATTTTTGAACCGAAAAAACTGAACTTCAAAAAGATAAATTGAACCAAACAATCCGAAGGCCGGACCAAATTTTTTTTTTTGGTTCAATTCGGCCAAAAAAACCCGTAAAAACCGAAAACCGAATAAACCAAACTGAAAATAAACAAACCGAATGACCACCCATAATTTAAAGGATACACGTCAATCCACTCATTGCCAAATTAATTTTGAGTTGGACGTACTTAATCCTAACGTGATATCAGAGTTCAATTTAATTTCACCCGAGATAAATGGCTAACACGATCCATTATCTCTATTAGACCAAATTTACCTTGTTCTGTTGTAATTCAGCTTCAAGTTGCTTTCTTTTTCTAGTTGAGGAAGCACCAAAAACACCATCATCTGAAACAAGATGATGATCTTCAGGAAACTCTCCATCTCTAATCAATCTTCCAACACTTTCTCCTTTCTTGTCTGAACCAAGAAACTGACTAATGTGACCACTTCCACAATCACCAAACTGAAGAAGACTTGTAGACATGTCTACATAGCTTGAACCAGGTGGGTAATGAGGTAAGTCAATCACCATTGAAGGGTAATGAGAGCTTGAGAAGCTACTTCCACCATTATTAACAACTGGATCCCAATCTACAGAAGAGAAGAAAGGATCTGACTTTGTATACAATGGCATTGATCTTGAGATCTCACTCTCATTATCATCTCCATGTTTAAACTCAATCTCACTTTCATTACTCTCTCTACCCATTCCTCTTATTCAACCCTCACAAGAACTTTTCCCAATTCAGAGTTTGTAAGATTTTATACAAGTGGGAAAGATAAAAACAAATCAAGAAAGCATCAAATCTAAGGTAGCAGAAGCAAGTTAATGAAAGAGAACCTTAGACAAAGAAAGCTGAGAACTTTTAGAGTGAAGCTATTGTCTCATCAACAATCTCTTCAGCTTCTTAAAGAGAGAGAGTAAAAGATTTGGCCTTTCATATACAAAAACTCAAGATGATTTGGGAATTTTGTAAAAAAGAAAGAGAATTGAGACAAACCCTGTTTAAGATACTCCAAGATTTTGGTACCTTTTGAAAAGAATCAAATTCTTTGATGGGTGAATGAGTATCAAATGCTGTTTTTGCTTGAATTAGGAAGAATGAAAGAATTTATAAAAGAACAATAACAAAGCAAGCATCAAGTTTCTACTTTTTTTTTTAATAATTGTGTCTAATGACAAAAGTTATACTATAAAAGACCTAGAGAAAGAGGAAATAAAAAAGATAATAATCACCAATTAACATAGGAGACATAATATGATTATATTAATAACAAAAAGGTAGAACAACTACTGTCAATTGCTTTATTTGCTCTTTTCTTTTACAACCTAATCTACCTTACTAACATGTCTAACTTTTTTTTTTTGTTCTTTTTGATAAATATATGTCTTGACTTTTACATAGTGTAAGTGTTTAGATGATTATCTTGTGAAAAATGATTAAATGAGTTATTATTGTAAATTAATCGACGTAGAATTTAATTGGTTGATAAATTTGTGTAATTTTAATTTTTTTTAACAAAAAATACAAAATCCTACTATCTTTAATGAAATATGAACTAAAAAAACTCTCAAATTTTAAAATGATGTAAAATATATAAATCCATATAATAAATCAAAAAAGCCAATTGGATATATGAAAGCTATAGAAATCAATTAAAAGTTGTATGAAAATTCTACAATCCAATCAGTCACCTTCTTTTGGACTTGTTTTTGGTAAAAGATGAATTTTACTATATGTAAATTCTGTTGTAAAAGATGCATCAATACTTTAATGCATTTCGTTTTCTAAGTATTGATGTGTTTGGGTTGTTTTGGATCTGCCTTTCTTTTTTTGTATTTAGGTGTGTTTGTGTTAATTTTTATTGTGGGTTAGTCTGGATTGTGATCTTAGATTTTAGGGTATGAGACATGGTTCTTGTTTTTTGGTGGTTTTTTTTGTTGGTGGTGTAGATCTTGGGTTGGTTAAGTGTTTTTGTAGTCTGGGCTCTATTGTTTTCTTGGCTTCTCTATGGCTTTCTCGTCTGTTCCTTCTTTGCCTCCGTATCCAGCTCCATGACAATGCCAGCTCCATTTCCTCTCAGGATCAAGTATTTCCAGGACACTCAAAGATAGTGACCCCGCTTGTTATCCTAGTTCATCGGTCGTCCGTGACAGGCGTCCGTGTAAGCTTACTCTTTCAGGTGCAGTGTTTGACGTGTTCTCGTCAGCTTCGCGCGGAGAATATATTCTATTTGGTTTGAGTTTGTGAGAGTTACCTGAGCGCTTTCGAATTTTGACTGAGCGCTTTTGGTTGGTTTTTTCAAAGCTTTCAGAAGTATTTGTACTTGCCGGTCTTAGTATAGTTTTTCGTTTCCCGGATTTTCGGGAAAAATCTAGATTTCATTATAACACATGTTATAATGTTTATTTTTCATTCAATAAAGACGACAAAACAAAAATCCAACATCTATTGTTCAATGGACAATTCTAAAACAATGTGAATTTACTTTTTTCCAGTCAAATTCATAATACAGTAGTAAAGAGGTTCTTCTCTTCATGCTCAAGCTTTGCTTTCTACCTTCTACTCTGACATGTGCTTTACAATATTATAACATATACAAGTACATGAATGTATTATATATATATATATATATATATATATATATAGCAAATATGATTATTATGTGTGGAAAATTTAGTTTTACTGACAGAAATTACCAACTATATATTATAACAGAAGACTCTTTCATGTGACATACTTATATTTTTATTCTAACCATCTTTTGGAATAATTTTAATTTCAGCTTTTGTAACAGCCGTGTGATTAAACCACTACGCCGTTGGATCCAAGCAACATCTTTTTTATTCTCTTTTTTATTTATTTACTATTTCCCTTTTTATACAATTAACAAAATTGTATAATTTAGTCTCGGTCTAAGAAGTTTTATTTTATTGTGAAAAACATTCATCACATAAGACTTTCTTTAAATTTTTAGCATTAAAAGATAGTTTGAGATTTCACAAAATAAGTGGTATATATGGCATAATTAGGCTTGGATACGAAGCAGATCAATCGTAATAATTTTATTTGTTTTGTCGTTGACGGATATATAATTTAGCAATTTGTTTTGCTATTGAAAATATAGATATTCGAACTTACGGATTATCCTGGAATTTTTTAAATATTTACGGATATCCGGTTTTCTTATTTCAATTTAACAAATATACAAAAAAGTAATAACTTATATACAAATATACTTTGTTTATATTAAAGTTATCAAATAAGTAGTAAATAATTTAAATCAACTAGATTTTAGGTAAAATATTAAACAAAAAGTCAAAAGTTAGACGTACATATTGAATTTTGTAAATAGTAAAGAACATCGGAAAAAATATCTTCTTCCACTGTAATGTAAACAATTTTATCATATCTACATTAGTATTTATCAATATTTTTAAACCCGGACAGGCAACCGAACCGCAAAAAGTTTTCGGATCATAGATCAATGTGGTTCGACCGGGTTCGATCGGGTTTAATTATTTTATTAAAAATTAGATTTATATGTATAGTAAAATAAAATGTTTGCTAATATAATCCATACAAATAATAAAATAATATATATATATATATATTAATAATAGTGAAAATCACTATATTTGTAACAATAGAAGTATGAAATGTTAAATCTTGGTTTTATACAACATTTTTTTTTTTCACATGTTTTATACATCATATATTTACAAAAATCTAAACGTTTAACGTATTATAAATTTATACACTTACCTAATATATTTCATATGAAAGAATAAAATGTTAAATTCTATTTTCATTCAGTATTCATATAGAAAACATTTTATAAAAAAAATTGTTGAACCGGGGTTAAACCAACCCGGGTGAACTTCGGTTCGCAGTTCAACTCGGTTTGACCCCCGGTCCAATTGGGGTTTAAAAACACTGGTATTTATTAGTTGGTAAGAATTTTTATACCTATCATTTCCATTTTTGCTTTTTTTTAAGTTTTCTATTTGTTGAGTACGTGAAACATATAAAAATATATGGTGTAATATGTATATATGTAATATATATGAAATATACGGAGCAGATCGGATATCCGATCTTTTAAAATTTAGTATCTGCTTTGTTTTATACGGATAATTAATTTTAATATTTGCTTTGTTTTGAATAGCTATGGATATCCGTACTTTTCTGTTCGGATCTAATATAATTTATTCAAACTAAAATTAAAAAAAATGCAAAATATGTACTGCACCTATTTATCGTCAAACTCCAGCTGTCATATTGTATACGTGTCTTGTAGTGATTGGTAGACTAAAAAAAGAGAAAAAAGAAGAAAATAGAAATGGCCTCTATCTCTCGCCGATCCTCTCCTCTTTCTCTCTTCTTTCTGTAAATTTTTTTTTGTCGATCTGTGTGTGTGTTGAAGGAAACCACAAAAATGATAAAGATTTTGATACAAAAGAAGACTCATACTAAAATTGTAGCAATCAGAAGAGAGTTTTGTGAGAAAACCGTTTAAATTGCTGAATTAGGTTTTTTCTCTTTTTCAATCGGAGCAATCAGAAGGGGGTTTTGGGAGCAATTCAGAAGAGAGATTTTGATTCAAAAGAGGGTTCGAGATTATTCTGCTAGACTTGTCTGTATATTGCCGAAATTGCTAGATAGGGTTTTTTCTCTTTGTCAAAGAAACCCTTTTTAATTTTGTTATGTGTTTGGTGGGGAAATGATTTCAACTTATGTTAAACCTCAATCCAGGTTAGGGTTTCTACTTAAATTAGTTATATTTGTTGCAGTGTTATAGAATAAGCTTTTTTTTTATACCAGATTTGAAGCCGGAACACCTGCAATAAGTGAAGCAATTGCTCGTAAAGAAAGACAAAAATGGTGGCCAATAGAAGACATGGTACTCATTGAGGCTTGGTTAAACACATCCAAAGATCCGGTTGTTGGGGATGCGCCAATAGCAGCAGCGTTTTGGAAACGCGTTGCAACATATTTCTCATCAAGTCCAAAGCTTGCTGGTTTTCCAAAGCGAGAGGCAAATCAATGTAAGCAAAGGTGGGGGAAGATTAATAACGGTGTGTGTAACTTTGTAGGCTGTTATAATGCTGCAACAAAAGAGAAATCTAGTGAACAGAATGAGGATGATGTTATGAAGTTGGCTTACGAAATATTCTTCAACGAATACAAGGTTAAGTTCACTCTTGAACATGCATGGAAGGAGCTTCGCAATGATCAGAAATGGTGTAGATTTTCTTCTGCTAAAGTTAATGACCGGTTAAAAAGGAGAAAGTTTGATGACCAATCCGCACAATCATCAACCTTAATGCCATGTAGCCATGGAGTTGATGAAGCAATAGCTCGGCCTATTGGTGTTAAGGCAACAAAGGGCAAATGTAGCCATGGAGATGATGAAGCAATGGCTCGGCCTGTTGGTGTTAAGGCAGCAAAAGGCAAATGTAGCCATGGAGACGATGAAGCAATCGCTCGGCCTATTGGTGTTAAGGCAACAAAGGACAAATGTAGCCATGGATATGATGAAGCAATCGCTCGGCCTATTGGTGTTAAGGAAGCAAAAGGCAAAGCTAAAAAGTCTGTGGAAGAAGTTGCCAACAAGTCTGTCTTGGAGTTTCAGAGCATGTGGGAGATAAAGCAAAAGGAATATGCTTTGCAGGAGAAGCTTAGCAAGCATAAATTGCTTGAAAGTTTACTTGCAAAAACAGATGCACTTAGTGATTTAGAAATAGCCTTAAAGAATAAGCTAATTAATGACATGTTGGCAAGTTAATTTGAGTTTTATTCGTATTATTGTATTTTGAGTTTGTGTTTGAGTTTGAAATTAATGTATTTTGACTTTGAGTTTGAGTTTGAATTATTGCATTTGATGGATTATATTGAATTATTATATCTTTAAGATGCAATTGCTATTTGCAGGGTCTGAAAATGGTGATAAAGATTGTTAAGGCACGAGAGCAAGTAGTTGCAAGAATCATGTACCACTTAACTCTAGAAGCAAAAGAAGGTGGCAAGAACAAGCAGAGTAAGCATGAGCTTGCGGGTCTTTTTTTATTTGAAACTTTTAGTTAAGAAAATGGTCAATTTTTTAAAAACTTATATAATTTTGGCCTATTTTTCGTTGTAGATTGCAGCCTTTAAAATAATTTAAAATCTTAGGGCCGGCCCTGCGTACCAGTTTGTGTTATGTATTGTTATAGATAAAAACTTGAAGTTAATGTGATGAAGAATCTTGTTTTGCTTTCCAACAATTTCTTTATGTATCAAAGATCGTACAACTGATAACAAAGATGTTGGTTTCTTAATCACATCAAAAGTTTTCGAACAAAAGCAAGAGCATTAAGATAGAAAACCAATAGAAACCACAAACTCAAATACTATATGCATATCATGTTTGTTTTAAATTTTATAAAATGCAATAATTGTAAGTAAATGTTTATAAATTAAAACAAACCAAATTTTAGTAAAAAATAATATAATTTTAAAATAATATTTTAGTAAAAAATATTATATTCTACCATTGGAGCCATACATTTGTAATTAATCTTAAAATAATTCTTAACTTCAAAAGTTTCGAATTTTATAATTAAAATAATATTAAAAACCTCCAATGAGTTCTTATCATTGGAGATGTTCTTAGTGTTTCTTACTTATTAGTTAGACCTAAACACATTATTTAAAAACATATGAGTAGGTTTTTTTAGAAGTTCCAATAAAAAAATCGACAATATAAAATGTTAATATACATCAGAGTAATAATGTGTAAGATTTGTTTTATAATCAATATTGTTTTTATTTTGAATTATTGTTATTTTCTGATATATCATTTATGGTTCTGAAAATGCGAATTTTCCTAAACTATTTTTCATTTTATATTTAAAATTTGTGTACTATAAAAAAAATAAAAAAATATTTTGTATGGAGCTTTTGAAACTTTAGGTCTGGACTATTCTTTTTAGTTCTTAGACATGTGATTACTAACTCCCAACAACCAATAAATCATATGGTCAGACTCAAAATCTTAGTGTGTAACTAGCTTTAACTTATCTCTCGTGTATTTAAGCATTTATCTATAAATTTTATAAGTTATTCCATTGGAGAAGAAGAAAAAAGACTTTGTTGGGTATGGGATGAACCCATGTGATGTCTATGAGACTTTGAGTTTATTAGTGGGTCCATCGAACCAAACGTAGTGTCTATAACGAGGTTGAAAGCCTAGTGGCGGATCAATCCCTACTTGTGACTCCGGCACCCGGGTTCGACCCGTGGAGGGTGTAGTTTAGTTTTCTAACATTTAACCTGCTAATTTGCGACAAAAAAAATAAAATAAAAAAATAACGAAGTTGAAAGCAGCGCCGAAACTATAATGAACCTAGACTCTATCGTCGAGGTTCATAGTAACATACAAATCAGATTGGCGTCTTAATGCTACTCTAAACCAACCATTATGTATGGCCGAACAATGACGAACAAATATATTATAAAAGAGGGATGAAGGCCATTAAAAAACGAGTCCACAAATTTTAGAAAAATATTAGAGGGATGAGCTCTTACTTCGTCAAACTATAGTAAACTCGTTTGATCTGTAGACGATCTCGTAGAATTGTAATTTTTTCTCTTTTAAAGACGAACACAAAGATCGTCTACCCTTAATTCAATAGATTTATATGTTTAACTTACAGAAGTAGGTAGTTAGGTTAGGTAAATGAGACTTATTTATTCAACTTGGTAATGCTTCTCATCATTGCAAAAGGAGTTGAGATAATTTAAGATCCAACCAAATTATGATAAGTGAAACTTGCACACAACTCTTTCTACATTACTCCAATAGTTATATGGGACAAGATTACTGTTTTACTAAACGCACATGCATGTATATAAACATCCGTACAAGCATGTATATATATGTGTATATGTATTAGAAGCTGAAAAAATTACACCATAGAATGACATTAAACACCCCTTCTTATAAATCGAAGCACAACATGATAACAGCAATACTAACTATTTTGAACTTTGAATACGAATACATACGTTTTTTCTTTTCTATTTTTTATTATTTTAAAAACAAAATACGCCAGCCCAAATATCTCAAATTCTGATATATAGTTTGGTAAAGAGAAAGTGGTTATCACTTAGCTATTTTCTCCCATTCTATTCTTTTTTTTTATTGTCTAAAATATAAATGCACCAAATATTACTTAAAATAATATAACAGCTAATAAATTTTATCGTATTTTTATTTATAAATAAAGAAAACTACTCTAGACATTATATTAATAAAAAAACCCTTGAAAATAAAAATAAAAATCATAAATATATTCTACCATAAATAAATAATCTAAAAGTAACAGAACTATATATATATATATATATATATATATATATAAACATTATAAGAAAAAGAGTATTTAGTGTTATTTATTTTTAATTTTTGCATTATTTATAAGTGATATAAATGAATTTGACATCATTTTATGACATACTTTAAATTTGATTAAAGTGAAATATATAATGTAGTAAATTTGATAAAAGTGAAACAAACTAATCAAAGCCACAAGATTCTCCGACCACGCGAGAGCGGACTAACTCATGTGGACCATCTTACAATGGCTCACAAGAGATGAAACTGGTCCATGATCTTTTATTTGCAATGATGATCAAGATTCCTAGGATCTTTTTCTATGATCGAAAATCATATCTTTATTCCTAACAATCCGTCGTACATTTAAATATAAGAAATTTTTTTTACATATCGTATAGTTTATAAAAAGAATAGAAACCAGACTAATAGCACTGCATTGACTAGGATGTTACATGTAAGTTTGGACCACTATTCAGAGTCCATATAGATCATTTGATTCTTTAAAGGAAAGCATATATGCTAGATGTTATTAAACTTTTTTTTAATTAAGGGCTTGTTATTTTAATTTATATGGTTTATTTTTGGAAAGAGAAACAAGTGGTTATCATTTATATTGTCTTTTTATCCGTTTTTGTATTAAATTTGGTCACTCGTTCAGATCCAACTACAGAGCAAGCAAGATCCCGGGTTTGACCTAATTTTGGGTCTTTTTAGGACCCAATTTTAACACTTTTTTGTATTAGGGTACTTTTTAACGCATATGTCGACCCTTCACTCGTTATACGAATGTAAGTTATGCTTTTAATAGAATTTGATTTACTAGTTCGGTCTATTGTGATCCAAATATTAAAATGGCAAAAGATGTATATTTCTAGATTTGGGCCGATTTAGGCCCAATAAAATGATAATGAATCTTATCCAACATACACCAAACTAAACCATTAATCTAAATTTCATAACTGATCCAGTTATATACAAACCAAAATAATCGGGAACATACTAAACATAATCTCAACTAGCACTTGTATCTTAACTTTTGTGTGTCTAAACTAATTACATAGTACAAATTTCGTCAATCTTATAAGGGTTCATACCAAGAAAGAAAGATTCATATATACATTTGTCAATATGTGTTGATGTGTTATATGTGTAACGAAATTATGAATAACCTTTGGGAGTTAACACCGATTGCAACTTTCTTTTTCTTTCATACTCTCTCCGTTTTCGAAAACTTGATGTTTTGAATTTTTTACACATATTAATAAAACTAAGTTTCTTTTTTAAATATTTATTCATTAGTATAATAATACTAAATATCATATCTCTCCATTCATTATTGGTTAAAAATAAAACTAAAGTCAATAATTGCGAAATGTAATTTCCGATATCATAAATATATATTAAATTTAATTTAAAACATAAAATATACTAATACAAAGAAAAAAGCTAAACCATCGTCTTTTAGAAATAGAGAGAATATACGATCTAAAACATCGTCTTTTATGGTTTATTGTTTTAAAGTAAGCCCTTTTTTCTTTTACGCACTACATAGAACTCTGAATGAACTGTATTTATCTATGCCTATCTTTGACTAATATTATTTCGCTTTAACTAATGTTTTATAGACTTTTTGTTTCAATGTTTTCAAAATTTCTATCTAAGAATTTAGAATTATATATTTAATTTTTTGGGATCATTTGTATTCTATAATCTATTTATTAGTTAATATATCTTAATAAAATTTTAGAGCAAACATGTGGATAATTTCCCCTTCAATACCATACTCGTGAGATTGTTTCTTAATTCATTCGAAATTAAACACCAAAGTATTTGGTGTAAATTTCATATATTTTTATAACGATATTTTCGTCACATTATTATAACGATTTAAAGGCATATTTTAAGAGCACTCGTGTATATTATGAATATTCCCTCCGTGTCAATTTGATTGATGTTTTAGACATTTTTCTTGTATCAAAATGATTGATTTTTCAGTTTTCGATATATATTTCATTAATTAGTTATAAATTTCCATAAATAATAGACAAAAGTATTTAAATTTTTTTATTTCTATTGGTTAATTTACATGAAAAAGTGTATAATTTATTAAATCAAAATATCTAATAATCAAAATTAATTATTTTTTTAATATGTGTGAAATTTCTAAAACATCAAACAAATTAATACGGATTGGAGTATATTCTAACCATTATATTAAGGTCATCACACCAAGTGATCCATATATAATACTATAATAGCAATAATTGATTAGTCACTATAAATTTTCCAAAAGAAATTAGAATAACATTAAAAAAAAATCAAAGTAGTTTTAACAATAGTCAATAACCTCCAACCAATACATTATCATTCCTTTATTGTAAATTCAAACTGAGCATTATAAATAGCGAAACTAAAAACCATAAATGTCGATAAAAATGAAAACCATATAGTAAAAGACAATAAATAATAATATGTGATTGGTTTCTTTCATTATGCATGGTCTTGGTCATGAGACTCATCACCATGCTTCTTGGAAGAGCAGTATTTAGACCATTTAAAGCATATAAACACAAGCAGCAGCACGCACACTGCAAGGCCCACGAATGGAATTTCTCTTGGGATTTCCATTTCAAAAAATAACAATAAGATCGATGTCTCTTTTTTATGGGTTAGAAATGAAGTTTTGAAGTCTATATATGACATTTTGACATGCATTTCTATATATAATAAAATTGGAGTGAGATCTGATTTTGGCATGCTCGAAAGAATAACAAATTTATTGCTATTGAGACTAACAATTATTAATGTGTGTACCCATAAAACACAAAAAGAGCATGCTAACAAATTAGTGATAAAAATTATCCTATATAAAAGTTAATTTAACAATTGTAAATTTATTAAAAATGTTATAGAATTTTGATAGAAGGATACTTTGTAAAAAAATTTATATTTATGTATTTTTTATTTCGTAAATGGTGAATTGGTTACAAATGATGAATATAAATTGCTTGCAGAAAATGATGAGTTGGTTGTGTGAATGATAAATGTTTGCGTGAATAAATAAAAATATATGTTTTTCACATTAAAAATTAATATAAAATACCTATTTCTCAAATTAAAAACAAAAATATACTATTTTAAAATTTTGATAGCAAAATATATTCTTTTTTTTTTTGTCGTCGTAGCCTAGCGTCTAACTAGTTCTCTCCCAACTGAGAGCGACAGAGTTCGAATCCTGGTTGATGCAATAGATGCAGAGGTGACTACCACTGGGCCACTTGCTCATTTGCGATAGCAAAATATATTCAATTTGCAAAGATACTCCAAGTAAAATATATTAAAAGCTATACCACTACTCTACCAATAACTTCCGTAGCCAAAACTTAAACCATAAAGTTTCAAGTTGAAAATATCCTTGTAAATTTCTTAATATTAGGATCAAGTTTCTTAATGCATGCTTAGGATTAATATATATATATATATATAGTATTAGAAGAATTGTAATTCCTCGTAAATGATCAGTTAAGTTGAATCTTTCTGTAAATACTGCCGGTTATCAACATCGATGAGCTTCTGATATGGTTCTCTAGATTTCATGTTAATTTATTGTTCTGTTTTCAGAGCATCTCCAACCTATTATTCTATTTTTTCACTTGATTATAGAATAGTTTTAAAATAGAATTAGTTTTATTCCAATCCATAACTCTATGTTTTTCTTTATAAATGAAAAATGAATATCCTAGATATATTTCATTATCAATTGTTAATTGTAACTTATATTTGTAAACTTTGCAAAATGATCTCAACTATTTTAATTTTGTACATATATGATAAGACTTCATCATATTATTTCAATAAAACATTTATATTACATCACAAAATGATAAAACATAACATTTTTTTTAATTCAATTATTATCATTAGTGAATTTGTCTCACAACTGAGCAATTAATGCATTTGGAGTATTTTATGTTGTTGTTTATTGTATACTAGTTCTGGTCGGTCAATCGTAATTTAAGATTAAAATGGCATATGTTAGAAAGTTTGAGAATGACCTGATAAAAAGTTGGAGGTTTTTATGGCCTAAATTTGAGAGTTCGGATTTTTCTGGCATTTTTTTTGCAAAACGACGTCGTTTGTTATAATTTGAAAACGACATCGTTTAGAGTTAACGAGAAACTAACGGACGTCCGTTAACTAAGATTACGTCATCTCTAATTTGACTTAGTCAACAAAATAATGATATTAATTTGGCTTAGTTAAACATAGTTGGAGTTTAATTTGACTTTCGTGATAGTTCAAACTTAATTTGGCGCTTTCGAATAACTTCACTAATTAAATGGCAATTTTCTCATTCTATTACACTCCCAAAAGCTTCATTTAACTGTAAACCATTAAAACTCTTTCTTTTTTTACTGTCCATTTATTCATTGTATTTTATATTTTTTTGATAAAGAGTTTCTTTTTATTAATACCATATATAATCCAATTACAACAACTCAGTCCAATTACATACTTATGAAAAACAACTAGCCCAAAACAAAAGATTCCGAGTGGGCTTTCTAAACCCAAATGCAGGCCCAAACCCAAAAGAGGGTAAACAAATCCCTAGCCAAAAGTCAAGGAGAATCTTAACCACATCGCCACCGCCGGAATCTGTGGATTCACCGGTTCTACACTCCGTCGATGACAACCGAAGCAGTGTTGCACCACTGCCCACCCGCGAATTCGATTTATGGATTGGGGGAGGAGACTGGTCGATGAACGCCACGACGGAAGGGGAAATGAAAGCTAGGTTTCGGGCATGAAACATGAGCGACTGACCTACCTTCAATCCTGGTGTAGCGGCGGTTTTGTGCGGCTTGGGCTCCCGCTTCACCGCATGCAACTCACGCCTCGCTTATCTCTACTAGATCAGCCTGGGTTTATACATTCGAGGTCTTCCATCGCCTCCTTCATCGACCTTCATGCTTCTGCGCCGCAGCGGAGCTGGTCTAAACCATCGCTGAGGAGTAGCTAAATCCACGAATCAAAGCCGGAGTGAAACCTGATGCAAGGGAAGCGGTAGAACGGAAAAAGAAAAGGGAGAGTGAGGGAATTAGGCAAATTCACCAGTTCTAGAATTCGTCTGCGATCCCAGGGAGCGCGGTACACGAAAGACGGCTCTGACGAAAAGGGAGAGCTCGCCACTTCCCAGTCTTCACGCATGTTACTCCGATTTAAAAGCACAGGGAAAGTCGGCGAAAAAAAAGAAGTTATTTGTTTTGTTTTACCAATGTGTTTTTAGTTCTTACATCAAATCAATGTCTTTTTTGTTTTACTTCACTCTATGTCATGCTTCGGTTCAAAGTATTTAAGATTAACGGTGACAACTTTAAACTCTTTCTTAGATATTTAGTATCAACCTACCAAGTTTCATATCAATTGTCCACAATCAAACAAGAAAGAGGATGATTACCTAATTAGAAAACCATTAGTATAACAATGAGCAGCCTCTATGATTGAAAATTTGCATATAATATTATACTTTATTGGTGTAAAGTATATTTAGTTGGCAGTGGCAAGTAGGAAAAGAACAACAATAATATAATATTAATCAAAACACAAATCTAAAAGTTTACACTAACAAAATTAGATATTTCATAAGCTTTGCGTGCGTTAGTGGTAATCACAATGCTTATCTTTCTGGCTTTAATAATCAATTATCATCATACCAAAAATCCAAAAAAAGGAACTTTATTTGTCACATGATATATCCAAATAATGAGCATAAAAGAGATTATTTTAAAGTTGTTGAATTTGGTCAATACTTCCAAAATGTTTGTTTTCCTTCTTATCTCCAAAATCACATGTTTTTAATTGTTAATATCTTCAACAAAGTATTAATATACATTAAAAATAATAATTTAGTGGATTGGGTACTTAATGTTTTTAATTCATAATAGAGTCGTTTATGATATTTAATTTGTTACAAATATTTTTATAATTTTCATCTTTCAGAAAATCGAGCATTAAAATTAAAAAAAAAAATTACAATCAAACCACAAAATACTATTTTAAATACAAGAAAAAAAAAAACTAAAATTTAGGGTTACCAGTAACAGCATAAGATTTGCTACGAGGATACAAAAGATTATTAGAAACTTTCTTCATCTTCATATTCACTGATCCTTCTTCTATTTCTTCTTCTTCTTCTACTATCTTCGCCATTCCAACACTTGAGCTTTTAGGTAACCTTCCTTGCTTTTGTTGTTGTTTAACTTTCTCTTTTATAAACATATCAATCTCATTCTCATGTCCTAAACTTCTAACAGAAGCAGCTCTTACTAACTCACTGTAATCTTCATCGATTCCAAAATCATTGGTTCTTCGTGAAGATGCAGAGGAGGAGAAGAAAGCAGAGGAGGAGGAGCTTCGACTTCTGGGAAATGGAGCAGAGACTGAAGCAGCTGAGGAATAGTGAGTACGAGCTGCACAACCTGTGATGCTTCTTATGTAGAAATCACGAGCTTTAGATAAAGCTCTTAATGGTGATGAGATTATTCTCAAGAACTTGCTTTGGTTTTGTGTTGTGTTTCTCATGCTCTGTTTTTTTCTTTTTCTTACAAAATGTTGTGTTTTGTTGAATGATGAGGTTTTTAAGGATTTTAAATGTTGATTTTATACTTTAATTTTTTAGAAAGTGATGAAGAAAATGGGAAATAATTGAGAGAATCAAACGTGACTTTATGGGTTTGTTTATTTAGTAAAGATCAAATGAAATTAATTGTTGAAAGATAAGTCACTTGTCGGTCGAAATCAATCATTTATTAACAATAATAAAAATATCAATTGGATTTTTTTAGAATAGTAGTACGTAATAGTGACTTTCATGCTTTAACCTATATTAATATTTGTTGAAGTGTTTAATAATTCATTTTTTTTATTTTTTTATCAGAATTGATTTTACATAGTTGTGAATTTTTTGTATTATAAAAACTAATTGTAATCTAGCCATCAAAGGACGGCCTATGATACTAAACTTATTTTCTGCCATTGCTTCATCAAGCAAAGCAAGGGGAAGGGCAATGGGAGAGTTATTGATTCCAAGTTCAATCTCTTGGATTGCTCGGCCGATATTGTCAGCCATTAGGAAGAAGGAAAGAGAAGAAAAATTTGATTTAGGTGGGCTGGTCCATGGTCGTATCATTGAAGGACGCAGATTTCAGTTCATGTTTCCTTCTCATGAATCAATGGAAAATGTTTTGAGACGTGGACCTTGGGCATTTGCATATAGGATGTTAGTTTTTGTGAGATGGACTCGAAATGTTGGTCTTTTTGATATGCAATTCATACCTTTCTGGATTCAGATTAGGGGCATCCCAAATCTTCAAGTGATCACTGTCATTGGTAGAGCCTTATGTCTTCTGCTAAAAGTTGATTTTGATCCAATCAATGGAACCAGAATGGAGTATGTCAGGATTCGTCTCAACTGGAACATAGATGAACCATTAAAGTTTGTCTAGAATTTCCAGTTTTCAGTTGGTGAAAACACACTCTTGTCTTTAAGGTATGAAAGACTTAGGGGGTTATGTGTTATATGTGGACGTTTAACACATGATTCAGGAGTTTGCCTCATCCAAAATGGTGGTATCCAGCGAGTCTCTGATGAGGACAACAGTGGTGATGATGATCCACCTCCTCTTGGTCAAGGAGGCATCATCATAGAGGAGCTAGATCCAGAAGAGGATCATGCAGCACAACCAAATGATCATGAACAAGCTGCAGAACAAGTACAAGAATTAATGGAGGAGATACATCAACTGGCTAGAGAGCAGGATGATGGGCAGAAGATCATTGCACAAATGCCTATGCCTACCTTATTTGCCTCTGAATGGGACATGGAATCATCATCAGATCCTTTCTATAGTGCTAGATTGAATGCTGAGGCTGAGACTAACTACAAGAAAAGAAAGTTCCATAATGGTGACTGATCATCAGGACCTATTTCTCCTGAAGTGTTAACTTATGTACCAGGACTGACTTCTGCTGATGCAACTGTTGTTGCTACTCACACATCTAGAGGCGCGGTGGGCCCTATACCACCACCTACACCATGAAGATGATCAGTTGGAACTGCAGAGGGTTGGGTAGTGACCTTGCAGTTCGACATTTCAAGGAGATAAACAAGACATATCTCTCATATATCATCTACCTGATGGAAACAAAACAACAATCATGTTATGTTGAGCAAATAGTAGCAGCTTTAGGTTTTTCAAATAGTTTTCTAGTACCTCCTAGAGGTTTAAGTGGAGGCCTTGTGGTTATGTGTAAGGCCTCTGTAGATGAATCTGTTTTATTTCACTCTTCTAATATCATAGATGTATCTTTTAAGTTTAATGAAAATAGTTTTTATTTGTCTTGTGTCTATGGAAATCTAAATTCATCTTTAAGATATCTAACTTGGTCTAAAATGGAAGAGATAGCCCAAACCAGGCAAGGACCCTGGATAGCAGTAGGTGATTTTAATGATTTGAGATTTCAACATGAGAAAAAAGGAGGAACAACTAGAACTGAAAGAAAATTTCACCCTTTAAGACATCTTTACTCAGTCTGTGACTTTAATGATCTTCAGGCTATTGGGGATAAGTTTTCATGGTATGGTAAGAGATGGACTCATGATGTCTTTTGTTGTCTAGATAGAGTTGTTTCCAATACAACTGGTTTTAATCTTTTCCTTGTTTTAAGAACAGAGTTTCTAGAATTAGGAGTCACTGATCACAAACCTTTAGTTGTTTCAGCAAACACTGACTTTACCACTTCTACAAGATTGTTTAAGTATGATAGAAGGCTGGGTAATAATGAAAGATTTCAACATATGATCCACCATGTTTGGAATGGTCTTGTATCTCTGTCGTGGAAGGATAGATTGAGTAAATGTCGAGGTAGGATTTCTCAGTGGAAAAAGGAAAATAAATGCAACTCCTTTGAGGAAATTTTGAGACTGAAATCCTTACTTAATACTAGCATTTCCAATGGAAGATCAATTTCAGAGGTAAATTCAATCAAACAAGACTTGAACAGAGCCCATCTTCAAGAGGAGTTGTACTGAAAAGTACATAGTAGAAATAATTGGCTCAAACATGGGGACAAAAATACAAAGTATTTCTTTGCAACTGCTAAGAGTAGACATGCAAGAAATAGAATAAATTCCATACTAGATCATCATGATCATATGCAAAACTTAGAGGAGAATATCGCTATAGTTGCCAGAGATTACTTCCAGGATTTGTTTAAGAGCAATACCCTGCCTCTAGCACAACAACATTCTGTGTTTCAAGGATTTCAAACACGAGTTACACAAGACATGAACAAAGATCTCATTAAACCTGTTCAATTAGAGGAAATTAAAGATGCCTTGTTTTCAATGTTCCCTTCTAAGGCACCAGGGCCAGATGGTTTTACCAGTGAGTTTTTTCAGCAATTCTGGCAAGATATACATCCTCAACTGTTTGACATGATCACCCATTTCTTCACTACTGGCATTTTAGATGAAAACTTAAACCATACAAACATCTGCTTAATACCAAAAATAGATTCACCTCTCATAATGTCAGATTTCAGACCAATAGCCCTTTGTAATGTTAGTTACAAAATCATATCAAAAATCTTGGTCAATAGACTCAAACCTACTCTGCCTAAATTAATATATGAGGAACAATATGCTTTTGTTCCTCAAAGAATGATCACAGATAATGTTCTTATAGCATATGAGTTATTACATAGTCCTAAGGTCAGAAGACGTGTTTCTAGTTCTTTTATGGCCATTAAAACTGACATTTCTAAAGCATATGATAGGTTAGAGTGGACATTTTTAGAAAATACATTACATTACATGGGTTTTCACACGCTTTGGATTAGCTGGATAATGTCTTGTATTAAATCTGTTTCTTTTTCCATTCTTATTAATGGATCCCCAAAAGAATATTTCTGTCCAGAGATGGGATTGAGACAAGGGGATCCCTTGTCTCCTTATCTATTTATTCTCTGTTATGAAATTCTAAGCCATATGTTAAAGAGAGCAGCTGAGAATAAACTATTTAGGGGCATTAAAATCAGTAATCATGGACCTGTTATACACTATCTGCTTTTTGCAGATGATTCAATGTTTTTTTGCCAAGCTAACTTATCTTCAGCCTCTGCCATTAAGAACATTTTGCATCAATATGAATTAGTTTCAGGCCAAATGATTAATCTGAATAAATCAGCCATTACATTTGGTGCAAAAGTTTTTCCTGAGATGAATACTAGGATTAGAAATTTGTTCAATATTCACAATGAAGGGGATTATGGCAGTATCTCGGTATGTCTACCCAGTTTGGGAGGAAAAAACATACCTATTTCAGTATATCGTAGAAAAAATAAAACATAGGACAGTTGGCTGGAGCCACAAGTACTTATCACAAGTTGGGAAGGAGATTTTACTTAAGTCAATAGGGTTAGCAATGCCAATTCATTCTATGACTTGCTTTCAGCTACCTCAAGGTATTTGTGAAGATATAGATAAGGTCATTAAACAATATTGGTGGCAATCTAACACTAATCAGAGATCTATGCATTGGCTAAGTTGGAACAACCTTGCCAAATCAAATAGAGAAGGGGGGGGGGTTGGGATTTAAGGATATTGAAAGGTTCAATCATGCCTTGTTGGCAAAACAGAGTTGGAGACTGTTAAAGTATCCACAGTCTCTTATAACACAGTTACTTAAAGGTAGATACTGTCCTAGAACAACTATCTTACAAGCTAATTTAGGTACACAACACTCTTATGGCTGGAAATCTATTCTAGTGGACCGTGATATTTTACAACAAGGCCTAAGAGTCCTAGTTGGTAATGGGAAACATCAAGGATTTGGTATGATAATTGGCTTCCTTTAACCCCTCCTAGACCTCCCACAAAGATAGGATATATTTCTGGACAGATAGACAAAATTTCTGAACTTATTAATCCCCTTACTCACACTTGGGATCCCATAAAGCTTCATAAATATGTTGCTACTGAAGATATTCCCACTATCCTGTCCATTGAACTTACCAGAGCTAATTGCTCAAATGCCATAGGCTGGCACTACACTTCTCATGGTGAATATTCTGTTAAATCAGGCTATTGGGTAGCCACTCATTCTGCTCCTAACTCTTCCATGGATTCTGATCCTACTATCTTATTAAAACAAAAGATTTGGAAATGCAACATCCCACCACAGATAAAAGCATTTCTTCTGGAAAGCTTTATCTAATATTCTACCTGTAGGAGCTGAACTAAGAAGAAGACATATTGCACAAGAGGGTCTATGCTTACAGTGTCAACAATATGAAACAATCCATCATATTTGCTTTCTTTGTCCAGAGACAAACTTAGTTTGGAATAGCTTAAATTCTGCTTCTCTAGACTTGCTTGATCCTTACATAAACTTTGATGAAAAGTTAACAAGTCTACTAGACTGGACTTCCTGTGATCAATCTAATAGTTTACATTTGTTCCCTCTGTACATTATTTGGTGTTTATGGAAGACTAGAAATAATTTGTTGTTCAATCAAAAACTTGTTACTTGGGAGAACATACTTCATTTTGCTGGTGCTGACGCAAAAGAATGGATAACTCTTAATCCGTGTCTAACTAGTTCTCAAGCTAACTCTCATTCAGAAGCTTTTTCAATAAGAGAGTCTGGTTCAACTTGGAAGAGACCTGGTCCTAGCTGGATCAAATACAACTATGATGCAAGCTTTTCTGGTTCACATCAAGCAGCTACAGTTGGTTGGGTGGCTCGAGATGCTATTGGAACTTTCAAGGGAGCAGGGCAGACCACGGGACTTCATGTTAGGACAGTCTTGGAAGCAGAATTACATGCACTCTTAATCACAATGCAACAAGCTTGGTCCAAGGGTCATAGGAGAATAATCTTTGAAGGAGATAATCAAGTTTTACATAATCTTTTATTAGGAAAAGCAATTTCTTTTGAAGTAGCAAATTGGATCAGAGATGTGCATTGGTGAGTATTGAAGTTTGAAGAGCTCAAATTTGATTGGATTCCAAGAAGATCTAATAGATATACAAATTTTTTAGCCAAACAACAATTAAGTGGTTGTTCTTTATAATCTTTCTATCATCAACCTCCGTTTCCTTTACAAACTCTCTTATATAATGATAATACTTTATAAGTTAATCTATTAGTTTGCTGGAAAAAAGAACTAATTGTTAATTAAATATAGTTGATTCTAATATGACAAAAATCTTTATCATTATTTTATTTTTCTTTTTTGGTCATATATCATTATTTTATTTTACATCTGTCAACTTTTTATATTTTTAGCTATAACAAAACGGTTTAAAAATGTAATAAAAAGTGATTTTATATTCGTAAATTAAAAAACCAAATTCAAACATTGCAACAGTAAAAATCACAACTACTTGTTTACTATAACATCACATAATACACAACCAGTATTTTTATATGATTAGTTAGCAATTCGAAATTGATATAGGTACATATTAGAAAAATATATTTGGATTTGATTTACAAGTAGCTAATATTTGATAAGTCAAAAGTTTGAAGTAGCAACGCGGCCTTTAAATTTCTTAATTCTTCTCATAATAGCTTTATTTTTCTTTGTTCAAATCTAAAATGTCAAGAAAATACAAACGTCAAAACTTGAAATGTACGAAATAGTCAAGGATGCAGTTTCTCATTTGTTTGTCGTCGAGTCGTATATATATAGATAGATATATAATATTTTATCAAGACATTTCTTCTAAGCTTTTCTTTTTTTGATAAAGGACATTTCTTCTAAGTTCTATTCTAATTCTTTTTCTTCACGTAATTATCAAAGATAGAATCATTAATAATTAATAGATTTCATGATTCATTGTCAATTGTTTTTTAAAGACGTTTCATGTTTGCTAAACACTTTAGAAAACTTCTAATATTAGTGNTTTTTTTTTTTTTTTTTTTTTTTTTTATCAAGGGACTTTGGTCTAGTGGTTGAAACATTTTTTGGAGTGTTTAAGGTCACTAGTTCAAACCCCTTGGAAAGAGTGATTTACGTCTTAAATAGGTATTATCAACAGCTGACTCCGAGCACCGGGAGAGATTATGGGCCAAAAGCTCGGAACTCCCACGGTTTATAAAAAATAAAAAAGCTTTTTTTTCTTCTCTTCCACATACTCGTTAAACGAATGACTCTTACTTAAAAAATAATTTTTCGTTAGTTTAAGTCAAGAACGAAATTTTCTTAAATGCATATTACTAATTTATTTTTTTTATTTATAAATTATGTTATATATTTTATGTCGGATGAAATAAAATAATTCCATAAAATACCACAAAATTTGAATATTTTAAAAAATACCACACACTTCCAGTTATACAAAAATATCATTAAAATATTTATCTTCCAAAAATACTACAAACATAAAATTAAAATTGAAGTTTAAGTTCACTAATTAGAGTTTATGGTTTAATTTTAAAAGGATTAGGTTTAGTTTTGTGGATTTAGGGTTTAAATTTGGCATTCTAAAACTATTTTAAATTTTGATGTTTTTAGAACGAAAACACTTTTGTGTCACTTTGGTAAAATTTGGGAGTATGGTATTTTTGAAAATGTTCCAATGAAATATCGGTATAAATTATCGATGGTATCATTCATACTAATTTTTTTAGGGAGATTTTCAAAAATACCACAAAAACTAGGTTTATTCCAAAAATACCATATACTCACAAAAATTTCAAAAATACCACACAATTGTTTTTGTTCCAAAAATATCACAAAATTTGAAATAGCTTTAAAACTTCAAATTTAAACCCTAAAACCCCAAAATCAAACCCTACCCCTTCAAAACTAAACCATAAACTGTTGAACCTAAACCCAAAATTTTAAATTATAAACCCTTAAAATTCACTTTTTATGTTTGTGGTATATTTAAAACATTTGAGAGTGTTGTATTTTTAGAAATTTTGGGAATGTAGATATTTTTAAAATTTGAACTTTTTTTGATACTATCGCAAGAAATTTTTTATATAAATGATGATTCGACTCTTTTTTAACTTAAAAATTATTATACTTATTGAGTTCATCTGCTACAAAACTAGTATTAGCCTTTGGGTCATCGGATTGATTGGTGACGATAAATAATGTATAAACTAGATTCGATTATAGGTGGTATAGTAATACGTAAAAGATAATAGTATAAGCTTAAAGTGATACAATGGTAATAAAATATTACGAACCAAGTTCTATATTTACAAACATTTCAATTACCTACTTACTTATATAAAAAAAAAAAAACATTATAGGAAAGGTGGCGCAGACAAAAGCGTGGAAAAATCATTGCTTGGTTTAAGACTATAGGCAAATAATATGAGCACATTGTATTAGACAACTATTTCGTCTGACAAATAAGATAAGAACAAAATGTGGAGCCACGTAGATTCTTCTAGAACAAAACATATATACATTGCATGCGAACTTACCTTCTTTAATATAACAAAAAGAACGTCACTATTTTCAAAATTATTAGAAGAAATGAAGAACATAACTCTTTCAAATTTTAAAGATTATAAAAAACATATACATTTAAAATTAATCAAGTAGATTAGACGTTAAGACTAGAAAAAGCTGAGAGGATACACAAGTACGTGTTAGTGTTGCTTCACTCGTATTTTCAGTTTGATTTTCATATATAAATCAATAAATGTGTGTGTGTTTTACTACTATAATAAATACTAGAAATTTAGTTTTGACCATATCTATATATACACAAATATATACTCTCTCTCTTTTTGAAAGAGTCGTTTTAACTTTAATTTTTTATTACAAAAAGAATGTCATTTTAGGTTTTTTATGCAAAATTTAAATGAGTTTGATTTTTCTGGCCAATAGAAAAAATGCAGTACTTTTTCTATTGATTTCATGCAATTTTTATAGAAATCCGAAATTTCTAAATATATGTGAAAAAATCTAAAGTGACAATCTTTCAAAATCAGAAGGAGTATTATTTTGTATTCGTTGATTTAACCCCTAGATTATCAATATCGCATTTCCAATTCTATATATATAGGATTTTCCTCCACTATAGTACCCAATCTCTATATATCCATCATTAAGTGGATTTTTTGGTGTTTGAAAGAAATTATGAAGGCATCCATGCTCGAAAACAATATGAATTTTAAAGATATAAATACATAAAGAAACCATATGACTAATTAAAAACACAATATGACTAATCCAAAATTTCGACGACAAAAAAGAGAGAAAGATTTGTTGGAAGAAAAAGAAAAAAAAGAGAGATTTGCATTATGGGCTGCCTTATTGTTATCATAGAAGTAGTTCTAAGCCCAATTTGACTTGTCTTAGCTCCTTTAAGTAACAAAAACTCGAATAATTAAACAAACCCCCTCAAATAGAATAAAATATTCGTCCACCTCTTTTTTTTTTCCGTCTAATGAACAAACACAACACAAAAAAAAAGAAAAAGAAACAAGAATAAAAACACTGACAACAGATTACATCGGAACTATCCACAGAGGCGAGAAACGGAAGCGGAAGCAACGAACCGAGGACGCACGAGCTGAAGGGGCGCTGATGATAGGAGAAGATGCCAGAGCGGAAGCTTGTCTTGGACAAAACCAGGGAAGTCTGAGCAGAATATTCAAGGGAGACCAAGCAACCGAAGCGAGAACCGGGCAAAATCAGAAGCCAATGCGCAGGCCGACAGAACCGAGGCCCAGAACGAGAACCGTGAAAAAGACGATTAAGACCGACGCCAAACAAAAGATCACAGAGACCGCATGCTCAGCTGATGGAAAGGGCAGAGCTGGCCGTAAATTCCCGGTAAAAACCATAGGCTATGCGTACCAGTCATTCGAACACAACAGCAAAACAACGGAGAACTGAGCCCTAATGACGAGGAAGAAACCGACAACAACCTTTAAAATATCATGTCCGTTATTGAAAAGATACGGCCAGAAGTAGACTTCCCAAACGCCAATAACCGAACCAGCAACAAATAAAACCAGAACCACTTTCCAAGCATTAGCACAAACCGGCAAAGAGACAAACTAACCGGTTCAAAACGACTAGCAAGATGAACCGATAAGCTGAAACCAAAATCCTAAAGAGGAAACCTCAGAAGAGAGACCGCCGACTGGAGCTGCGGATACGACCTAAAAGGGGAAGGTTGCCGCCGGCGGCCGTCGAGGTGAAGGCAGACTAGCATCCGGATTCACCGAAGAGAGAAGAGGAGCATGGAAGACACCGCTTACCAGAACTGCTAGAGAAGAAAGCGCCGTCTTTGGAGAGCCAACCCCGGAGAGAGGTCAAACCGGCGAAACGAGACCAACCAAGACAGATCTGAGCTTGAAACCAAAATCCAACCGCGGCGAGACAGAGAGAAACCTTACCCTAAACGCGAAGCTTGGACCTTTCCGATTTGCGGTGATTTGTAGAAGAGGGGCCAAATCTGCGCCGGAACAAGCGATGGCGGAGGGGGGTCGAAGATCGCCGCCGCTGACCTTCAACGGCGATCTTAGTCACGGCGCGGCGCACGAGAGTATTGTCGACCGAGAAGAATGGTAGCCTCTGTACTCTCTGACTTGGGCTCTTCATATTCGGCAAAAACCTCCGGCAGAAAAAGAGGGAAGTCAAAGAGAGAGAGAAAGGACCAGTTATATTTGTGCAACCAACTTAATATTCGTCCACCTCTCAGTATCATATAATTTTTATTTATTACAATAAATCTTTTTGATAAATAGCATAAGGTCGTTGTTTCTGTTACACATCCTTACATTGTCCAAAGAAACCGAATCAAATTATTATTATTATTTTTTTTTGTAATCCAACTTGTCCTCATTTTCTCTCTCTTCCAAAAGCTTTTACCTTTATTGATTCTCTCACCTCTTCTCACATCAAAATCATTTGTCATCCTTATCTTCTTCTTATCTGCCTGCGAATTGTCTTATCTGTCTCCATTCACGTCGTGGGTCAACAACATAATTTGAATTTTTATTACACATCCAATAACATTTCGTGGGTTTTCACGAATCCTCTTTGGTTCTTCAATTTGAATTGTTGAATGGACCTTAAAGAAAAGGGTTTGTTTTTATCTAAAACAAGAAGAAAATGGCTGATTTTAATGGCGATTTCAAGCATTTCTGGTTATGGAGTTTACAAAATTTATCATTTACCATCAATCACAAGAAAAAGGAATCGTCTTTTGAAGATTTTCGAAGCTATTTTCTCTGTAGCTGAATTAATCTCTGATTCATCCGAAACTATGAGTATCATCTCACGAGACTTGAAGAATTTTCTAAATTCAGATTCAGACGAAATCCCTAATAGCTTAAAGCAAATCTCGAAGATAACTAAATCGAATGAGTTCACAGATTCGTTAATTAGGGTTTCTGAAGCTTTAACAATTGGTATCTTTAGTGGATACAACTTTGATTCAGAGGTTAAATCAGAATCAAGCGTTGTTGATAAAGTGATTGATAAGGTTTTCTCAAAATCTGGATCTGGTTTTGTTTCAGTTATAGTTAGTAGTTTTGCTAAGAATCTTGTTCTTGGTTTTTACTCAAATGATGATTCAGATTCTTCAGAGACACCACAATGGTTGAATTTGCTTTGTGATGATAAATGTAGAGAGGTTATATCAGATTGTATAGAGAGATTCACTAGTACAGCAGTTTCAATCTATCTAGATAAAACAATAGATATCAACACTTATGATCAAATCTTCACTGGTTTAACAAATCCTAAACATCAAGATGATGTTAAAGATCTTCTTGTTTCGATTTGTAATGGTGCTTTAGAAACACTTGTTAGAACATCTCATCAAGTTTATACTACATCTAATGATTCGAAAGACGATAATGGATGGGCAGAGACTATCTCAAGTACATTATTAGTGCCAAGAAATCGAAAGTTTTTGTTTGATGTAACAGGAAGAGTAACATTAGAAACAGCAAGATCAATCATTGGATTTGTAATGTTGAAGACATTTCAAGTGTTTAGAAAGAGTTTTGAAGAAGTTACAGATAAAGGAAGTCAAGTATTTATCAAGATAAATCTTGAATCTCTTGAGCTGATTCATAATATGTTTTACACTTCTTCAACAAAAGCTTCATAGATTAATAAACCGGTCTTCCATTTTCCGGTCCAAACTTCATACAAACCAAATTGAAGTTTGGTATCTTGGTTTATTGCTTCTGTGGGACTGATGAAAACCTCAAACCGACCATCGGTTTCATCCGGTATATTAACCGGTTCGGTTCCGCCTTTAATTTTGTCTATGTTTTTGTTAATTGATTTGATTCTCTTCCAAATTGTCTTACCTTTCTTCCCAATTTTGGCTGAAATGAAAACCGGAGCTTTGTCCCAACCGGTTGCATCAGATGTTAACGAGATTTTAAAACCGATTCGGTACGTTTTGCCTGGTTCGATCTTGTCAAACGAACCGGTTACTTCTAACCAACTCACCATCTTTAGTTCAGCAGGTGTCCTGAAATCAACAAAGACTCAAATTTTAAACATAGAAATCCAAAACCCGGTTTATTCAGAAAAAAACCGGTTAATTAAAATTCAAACCGGTTTATTTGATTACCTGTCTTCTTTAGGGATGACCCAATAACGAGAATCACCTCCCCATATGAAATTAAGACCACTTGGCTTAAAAATCCATGCTTGTCTAACAATCTATTTATCAAGTTTTATATCAAAAATTGTAATAAAATATAAGAATTAACTTACAACAAAAACTAATAATAATTGACTTATTACATCTTGTTCCATGATGGATTCTGCTTCAAAGTGAGAACTCTTGACAGCTTTTTGGACAGACATTTTTTTTTTTTTCTTTGGTTGTTTGGTTATAAAAGAACACTTCTCTTCAAAACATTTTATAGAGATTTGAGTTTTTTTTCACTATATGGAGTAGGATTGTGACAAAAGTAGAATAAATTGATTCTTCTCAAATTTCTCTTTTTAAAAGTTTTGCTTTAGTGACTTTTCATGATACGATGGTATCAACCATGTAAACGGCATATCTTATCAAATGGAAGGCAAAAGCTAAAGCAAATATTCTCAGTTTGTGGCTTTACTTCTTCTTCTAGTTAGTTGTTGATACCGGGTTTAGCACCCAAGATAAAACTCATTTCGGCTGAAGGTTCAGATAGGCGACGAGTTGAAAGCTTGTAGGCGAGTTGGGCCGGCTCCTAAAACCCATTAGTCTTAATCATGTAATTAGGGTTTTAGACTTGAAATTCTACTATAAATATTCATATAATTAGTCCTTTAAACCTAATAAAAATTTCTTGAGATCCCACAAGATCAGAGTTTAACCTAATTATTAAACCTTGATTCAACATTAGTCTACTCTGAACTTTTGCATGAGAATCAAACTTATTATGTAGTGACTTATTAAGTCATCTAAACTCGATTAGTTCAATAAAATGAAAACCATTTGTGTTATCAGATCATAGTGAGTCTAGTCTAAGTATTAGAGCCGACCCTGAAATTATGGAAGATTGAAAAAAATTAAAAAATTAGAGCCAATATATTTTTTTGGGGGCCATAATTTAAAAGAAAAAACAAATATGTACATATATAATTTTAAGTTTGGAGAGTCTATAAAATGTAGAGACGGATTTATAAAATATGGATGTACTTGGCCAATATTTCATTGGACTTTGTCGAAAGCCAGCCCTGTAAATATGAAATAATACTTAGATATTAGTTAGTTATAAAGTGGATTTCGATATAGTATAGACGAAAAATATATATGTAAATCATTTTACTAACAATAGTTACAGTTTGAGCAAGTTGACAAATGACAATAAAGATTGAACAGAAAAAGACAATGGTGGTTGGGTGAAGATGATGTTGGTGAAGTGTTTTGATTATTACAACTTGCAAGAGTGTGGAACGTTTTAGACGGTTATTAATGAAGTCGTTGGCTTTTCTTGTTTTAAATTCCTATATATCTAATGGTGCTCAGATATTATTCTAAGTTAAGTATATATAACTTTGTTTTGCTAGTGGGAAAAATTTGACTGCAAAAATATAAAATTCATAATATTTCTGATTAGGCTTCCGCGTTCCGACGTTCAGTTATGTTTTAGTTGGTTTTCGAATATTCTATGGTCCTATTCGTTTGCCAGTCGCTAGTGAGCGATTAAAATTGTGTTCGTTTATCAGTCACGGCTCCAACGACTAATCGCAGCGATTAAAACGTTTCAAAATAGATTCAGCGACTACTAATCGCTGCCGCTAACGACTGCTAATCGCTACCGCTAGCGACTGACTAACAAACATAACCAGTTGTAGCTAATCGCTGCCGCTAGCGACTGACAAACGAAGATGATTTTCCTCCTACTTGGTCAGGGCTATTGAATTGGAAAAATATATATTTTAATATTTTCTCTATCAAAAGAGTTGAACCTCTAATCTCCCATAAAAGACTAGACCACAAGTTGCGTAATGTTGTCAACAACAAGTGTTAAACAAGAACAAATTTTTTCCGTGAAAAAGCAAAAAACATGCCGTTTTATAATATAACCAAACCAAACGTCAAAAAAGATGCCAAGACAAAAACGGCAAGTCGTTGACTATTAAGCTAGGCTCTGAAATGGGTATATAGACCTAGCCAGAGGCACAAGCACACAGTCTGCATTACATACGACTGAACAATCTACTGTTTTTGTAAACCAGTCAGTCATTTTTTATATCTTATTATCACTCGCATACTTTCTCCCAATCATCCACCACTTCTTCACTTGAGCTTTCCACTGGTTGTTTACCAACAGCTTTCGAACTAGTGCTCTCTTCTGTTTGAGATAATGGCTCTGAAGTGGACGTGTTCGCTTTCTCGGGCTCTAGAACACTCCAACGGTTAGCTGAGGTTACCACTGGAGTGTGGTTGATCTTTGCGGATCTCCACGCAGAGCCTTGAATATCAGTAGATGATCCTCTAATGGGGGAATCTTCAGCTCCTCCCCATGAGTCATCTGTCTCTCCAATCACTGTTTTCTTCCATGGATTTCCTTGGTTAACGTTCCAGGCTGAGCCACCAGGTAATTTTCCCCATGCGTTACTGACTGATGGAGATTGAACATTGTTTTGGACAACCACAGCTCCATGGTACACAGAACCGTGGTCTAGCCTCCTCATTGCAGTGGCAGCTCTGGCCTGGTCATGGAATACGGCTAGAGCGTTCTTGTCATTGAGCCAAACAAGCTCACATTCACCTCCAAATCTCAGCACCAACGCACTGATATTCGCCTCCCTTGGAAGATCCAGTAAAGAAACCACAAGCCCAGGATCCATATCCACCAGGGGATCAAAGGACGGTGGGTGGGGTCCTCCTACTGAGGCAGCACTAATTCTAGCTCCAATGATCCGTGTTGGCGACTTAGATTTTGATGTTACGTGAACCACTGTGAACCGTTTTGGCTCCCATCCTGCATTGCTAACAGCAAGTTTCCATCTCTCAGCTATAAGCCGAACTGTGTCCCGTTTGTCCTTCTGCATCGGGCAGAAGACATGGAGCTTGAGGGCACTTGTGCTTCCTCTGGCTTTCCCAAGAACCAAGAACTTGCAGCGCTCTTCAATAGCCAACACCCACTTTGGATCACGCCTATAAAGGTCTGAAATAATCTCCGTCATAGTAGAATTCTCGCTGAAATGTAAAGCCTCCAGATTTGGGGGAGTGATATCAAAAGCGTCTTGAAGAACCCGCTTACGCTCCAGCTTAGCACACTCATCATCACACGAAAGTTTTCTCTGACCGAGTGGAATTTGGTTTCCGCTCGACTCAACAGGTTGAAGTGGTGCTGGAAGCTTCTGTAAAACAAAGGACGCTTCATCATATGCAGAATTGGCATAAGAACCGTCAGCGCTTCTTCCTCCAGCATCACAAGGGACGGTAGCAGTTATGCGACCACAAGAACATGTAATCGTGACTGGAAATTCACATCTGGGGTCAGGGCACGGCGCAGACGGATGGCAGAGTGCTGCACAAGTGTGTCTGCAATCTCTTCTAGGAGCACCACACGTCTGTCCACATGTGACACGTTGACCTGCTTCAGATTCGGTGTTACTGTCACAAGGCCCTGGGTGACAATTTCTGGCACAAGCATGCATGCCACAACGCCTGGTCTTTCCACAAATCTTGTTACATCTAATGTCTTTCAACCCACAAGGTATGTTTCTAAGGACCACATGACCACCAACACATTTCTTTTCCACGGGGGTAGAACAAGGAGGGCAATCTCCAAAGTGGCATCCATGAGTAGCAGAATGACCACAAGGCTGAGCAATCGAGCACGGAAACTGGCAACTAGGAACAGGAGTCCCACATGGTAGTGGTGGAGGAATTGAAGTTCTTCCACATGCACATGTAAGATCAGTGAAAATCATCTCTAGACAAGGAGGGCAATGGCCACTGTGACATAAAGATTCACAGGAATGCTGCCCACACCTTAGCTTCTTCCCACAAGATATTTGGCAGACATGTGGATCCCAATCATCAGATTGATCATTCTTCTTCGCGTTCAAGAGAGGGCAGCAACGCTCGCTACATCTATGCCTCCCACAGTTCTTCTTACGCCCACATGGTTTAGTGCACACAAACTTCTCCGTCTTTGAAGTTGTTATGTAGCATTCTACAGTTCTGGATGTTGACCCACACCTGCATTTCTGGTTTACTTGGACTAAACAAGGCGGGCAATCACCAGCATGGCAAACATCATTGCAAGTGTGTAACCCACAAGGAAGAAGCTTACTGCATAGGTTTGAACAAGAAGGAATTGGGTCCAAGCAACTCTGCCTGATCTGTTCTTCTAGACGCGTTTTCCCACAGTGGCATGTCTTAACTCTACTGGGGAGTAAGTCACAGTTCCCGCAAGGTCCAGGATGGCAAACCTCAGAACATAAATGATTACCACATCCAAGTGGCTTCCCACAATTAAAATTGCATGAATACACACCATCTTCTGCTTTCAACTCACCTTTCACATTCATATCCCCGCAAATGACAGTCTCCACTTTTTTCTTGCAGAAGCATGTGGCATTTACCGTTACCTGACAAGGATCACAAGGACCAACGTGACATGTCCTTTCGCATTGATGACGCTCGCAATTAAGAAGCTTATTGCAACGCTGCCCACAAACAAGAACTGACCTTCGCTCAGAGCATCTAGTAGTAAACATCTTCTTACCACAAGGACAACTACGTGGTGGAGCAAAAGCCTTACAGGGCGGACATGGACCAGGATGACATTGCAACACACAGACATGAGGACATAGATCCTCTTCAATCGTTTCAGCTGCTGAAAACTCTTTCTCCAGTGGCTTCCCACATGGTTCCCCACATGAGTGTGGAGTCAGATATGGATCTGATGGTGGATCTCTTCTCTTTCCACAAAAGCACCGATAGCATATCTCTTTGGCTGATGTTAACTGTACAGATTGGCAACCTGGACATCTCCAATTATCACCTTGATTTTTTTCAGCCAGCAAATCAATTGAAGTAGGTGCTCGAGCCCACTTCTTTATACAATTCATATGGAAGATTGAATAACAGCTGGAGCAAGACCAGATATTGGCAGACCGCCCAACCTTGTCATAACAAATCATACATTCAATAGAACTCTTCACCAGCTTCTCCTGTAGCTCTTGAACAAGTTGAGGTAAGTTTGGGTCAGTCAGCACCACAGTCTCCTCCTTAGCTACCCTTTTCCCGTGATTGACAGGCCGGGCCTTAGATGCAACCCTTTGGCGATCATCAGGCAGAGTTCCAGCACCATTATTTCTTCTTTGTCGATTAGGTGGAGGCGGTCCAACGAAATTACTTCTTTGGTGATGCTGGTTAGAGTGCGGACGACCATAATTGTTAAGCTGCCTTTGAGGATAAACAGGACGAGGCAAAACACCAGAATCAAGGCTTTGAGTATTTCTATCTATAATAGGTGGAAGGGAATGCTCATTTACAGTCACTGCCGAGGAAGGTGTGCCTCTAGGAACCCACGTTTGCTGAGAATTCAGAGGATTGGATCTAGGTCTAACATCTCTCCTATCTCTCCTGACTTGAGAGCTCATTTCGTTTCCCGACTCACCAAATACAGAACCCGATCCTGCACCCGACACTGTTGGAGAAATGGGTGTACCAAACACAAAACTCTTCTGCACAGAGAAAGCAAAAGAAGATTCAGATTCCAGCGACTGAAAATCTCTCGAGCATTGGTGAGCCTAATTATCATTTCATTACCCCCCATATCATTCATCAAACACAAAATACGATCAATTTAACCTATGTAACAACTAAATCTTCACACATCTGTAACGAATTGAAATTAATTGACTCAAATTCATCGAATCCTAACTCGCAAGCCCGTATTAAGCTTTGAACCTAATATTCACTGAAATTGAGAAGACTCTACAAGATTGTAAACAATTCCTCATTCCTGGGGATCTCATAAGTGCCCTACAATATCATATCACAGAAATTTCGAGAACCACACAAAATCTCGCCACGAAATTGATGTATCAGAGAATCGCAAACGAGAAAGGGGAGAAAATCTATACCTGACAATAAAATACGGAAGCGAATAACAAATAACAATTCTCCGGAATCAATAACAGAAAAATTTTCGATTTCTCAAGGGAAGAGAGAGAGAAAGAGACTGTAGGAGAAATTAGAGACGATGAGGAAGAAGATATTTATAGATAGTGAAAGTGATACACCGCCTTGCACCCAAAGGAAATCGAGAGAAAGAGAAAGAGACGAGCACGACTTTTTTTTTATTGTTTGTTTATTACTTTTTCTGATTTTTCAACGATTGTCTGAGTTTTTTTTGTTCATTCTTGAAGAACACTTAATGGGCCAAAAATGGGCTTAAATTCATACCAACAACCGACAACTAAACCGACCTTAACCGGGAATTTAATTGGCTATATAATATATATTACGTTAACCGTTGAGAGACTACAAGATGCAGATAATAAGCCAAGTGGTTAAGACTCAGAATCAGTGAAGGATGGACTCTCAAGATCAGCCATACTCGCAGAAGCAAATGACTCAAACGAATCCATTGTAGAAAGTGAAGAAGTTTCTAAAGAATCTTCTGAGTGTTCATCGTCTTCGTCAATCTCAGGGAGGACAATATGATGATCCTGATCATCTTCTTCACAGTCATATTCTTCTGGTTCTGAAGCTTCATCAGACCCCATAAGTAGCCTATTGATAGCTGACTTAGCTGCTTCCGTGAACCACTCTGTCTTCGGTAGCGAGCTGGTGAAAGAAAAGAGAGAGCTTTTTAACTTAATTTGATGTTTGAGAGATGATTTAGAAGAATGGTTTTTCTTTTAAACTACCTTTGTGGGTTGATGCCTCTTGAGGAGAATATATTGATAGCTCTATTGATCACCACTGAGGCATGATTCTGAACTACTTTAAATGGATAACCCGCGAACCGTGCTATCTCAACTGTGAAATTCATGTCTAGTATCAACTGCAAAATGAATGTAACACAACCCTAATCATCTCAAGATATGTTCAACCTTTGATCGCTGAGCCTGAGCTTGAAGAAGAGTTTGTTAGTACCTGTTGCAACCCAGCTGGCTGAAGTGGAGTTGCCTCGTCTTCGAATGCACTCCAAAACTCCTGCTCGTTCGATAGCCAGATTATAACCGTCTCGGTTAATCTAGCTAGTAAAATCTTCTGCAGCTTCTCTTTTCCAAGGAGAACATCTCCTGCTATTATCGCCAATTGCTGTAGCTTCGAAAACAATGCCTGCATTGAAGAGAAACCGATGATTCTCTGTGCTAAAAAAACTTTATCAACTGCGAACTATAAAACCAGATCGAAGAAGAGAACAGGCCTGAAATGGTAAAGAAGGTAGATGCAAGTCATCTGGTATATCGTTTAAATAAATGAGGGCGTCTAATCGCGTTAATCCTTCCCTCGAGTAGATAAAGCTTAAAACAAACTGCAAACAGAAGTAGTTTCTAAGTTTGTCGAAAGCTTGAACCATTCGTCGTTTCCATTCTTTCAATTCCGGAGCAGAGCTACTGTTTAAAGCAGCACTACTCTCACTTTCTCCTCCGGTGTTTTCAATCTGGAGTTTCCAGACTTTTATAAGTGATTTTGGTAATAGTTCGTCGAGTATTGTAAACGCCGCTCCAAGAAGAGCAAGCTGCTCTGCATCTGTTTCAGCTCTAGCAAGTATAGTGTTATCTTGTAGCTCTATGAGACCGTCTTCATCTGAATGGCCAGGCAAGGCTTTGATCAGAAAGTCTATGTATTTATCATATAGTTGCAATAACCGAGTTAATACACTTTCACCGAAATGCAACACAACTAGATGTGTTAACTGCTCGAGTATCTCCTGTAAAAACAATAAAGTTTCTATCAATTTATGTGACTAGATTCAAGGAAGATAGTGAGAACAGTGATGAAATTAACTTACTTGGACGATTTGCATGAATCGTATGCTACAATCAGTCATAGTAGTATCTGAAGCGATTGCGAATTCAGATAAGACCATCAGAAATTCAGAGGATGATTCCAAGCTCTCATCGGTTTCAGTCAAGTCAAAGATTACTCTTCGAGCTCGTCTAAAATTCAACTCCAAAACTTCTTCAAGATAAGGCCGGAACAGTACCAAAAACAGCTTAGACAAAATCAAGCCTTGTGGTTCCAACACTTTGCAATAATTAAGACAATCTTGAAGACATACGCTAGCTGCACGCAATGCAGAAACTGTTTCAGAAGGAGAAGCATTTTCCTTAACTAAACGCACCAAATACTCAACTTCTCTCTCTGCCCATTGAACAACTTTGTTAGAATATGCAGGATTATCATCACCAAACATCACTGCTGATTCTTTAGCAGCTGCTGAGATATTAGAGAAGACAAGCTTAGACAATGTGGCAGGGAATGTGTTTTGACAGGTTAAACACGAAGGAAGAAAGGCTTCGATTCTTTTGTGGAGGCATGTGGCGTAAAACTTTAGAAGTAGTTGGTGAGCTAAAGGTCCTTTACCAAGTCTAATCAATCCAACCAATGCATGTTTCAATTCAGTTAAACTAATTGAAGGTTGTTTAGCTATCTTAAGAAGCTGATCTTCGAGAATCGCCTTTCTTTCTATATAAGCAGACTTGTAAGAAGACATTTCGACTGATCCTTTAAGATCTGGATTGTTTCTTTCCTCAGCATCCATTGCCTCTAGTGCTTCATCTACTTTATGTTCAGCTAAAAGAAGGTCAATCTTCTCCACGAACTCAGACTTCGGATTGTTTATTTCATTAGGCAAGGGGAAGGGGTCCTCTTCGACTTCAGAGTCAACTCCATCGCCAGTAGATCGATTCCATTCATCCATCTCACGGCAAACTCCAGCCATCAAATCCCGCACAAGAATCCCCTGAGAAGATATATGTTTCCGTAGCTCAACTAACTCATGCTCCATCTCCACTGCTTCTTCAGATATTCTACACAAACAAAACATAAAGATATGAATCTGCAGATACATAAAACTTAGCAACCAAATAACAAAGAGAAGGTTCGTTGTATTACCTTAAGAAAGCAAGGTACTTAGTACGCATATCACCACACATATTCTCCACTGCATCTTTCAAATCCAAAAGCTCGCAACAAAGCTTTCTAATTCCCTGCATTTTTTACACATTTATCAATCCATCCATCCCAAAAAAAACCCATTAACGAATGAATCAACAGTAGAAGTATATCATGAACGACCTTAAAAACAAGTACTTTAGGTCTAATTTCATGAACTAAAAATCTAATTTTTATTCGAGGGTGCTGAGTCCTAATCTTAAATCAATCGGTGAAATTAGAGATGACCCACTTAAGAAAAGCTATTTCTGAGTGGTTCAGAGAAAGAAACAACTTCGTAAATGTAGTGAAACAAAGAGAAAAAGGAAAGACCTTTTCGGTGAGAGATTGGTGAACGGAATCGATTTTTGACTGAGGAGTTATGCTTTCGATAGATGGGAAGTCGTCTTCTTCCTCGCTACTCTCCATTGTTGTTGCTCTCTCTTATTCTTCCTCGGAGTCTCAGAACAGTGTTGCCGAAGAAGTACGATAGTGATGGATTTGGACTCTAAAAGGAATGAATAGCTCCGGTAACCTTCTCTAGATGTCTAAAATCTCAACTAACCTCGTT